>CM042179.1:48373966-48421249 GCA_023376005.1 Doryteuthis pealeii
GAGATTTGCATAGACTGTGATTATGATGTAAACATATAAAAATAAGAGTTGCATTTCTTAGTACTATAATCATAAATGAGCCTGGGTAAAAAAAAAACGGTAATTATGAGGAAGTGCGTCCCGGTCTCCTGCCTCAAGAGTTGCTGCCCGGTGACTATTAAAATAACGACCCAGCTCAGTCTATTCAAAACTATCCATCTTCATATCTATCTATCTATCTCAATTTGTTCATATTTATCTATATTACTTTAAATACTAAGATTTTTTTTTATTCATGTCTGTTTAATGTCTTGTTTTTTAGTTTAAATAAACAAGAATTACAACAAAAAGAAGCGACCCCCCCCCCCTCAAAATACATTTACTTGTCGAAAATATCTATCTCCATTTGTTCGTATCTACCTATATTATTTTGTTTGTTTATCTATCTATCTATCTCAGTCTATTCAAAACTATATATCCATCTTCATATCTAAACAAGAATTACGACAAATTACGATAAATAAACAAGAATTACGACGAGCTGAGGTTGTTATTTTGATAGTCACCAAATAGCGGTCTTTGAGGCGGGAGACCAGGACGCACTTCCTCATAAATTACCAAAAAAAGCCTAAGTCAACTCAGCATCAGGTCAGTTTAAAGCAATGAGTTGGTAGGAATTTTTTACCTATATATTTTGTGTATACAAAAGGCTTCAAAAGCTTTCAAATGCATATTGTATGAATTTTGTATTATTGCAATCGCTGATCGTTTCAACTTAATGATAAATAAAAATTAAAGTAGTGCTGTTTTACATTTATGTTGAATGGATAGGTTGCACCAATGATTTTGGTGGAATTTTTTGTTAAAAAAAAGTGCGACCTATCCACAAGTATATACGTTATGAGAATAAATTGTAAAAAAAAAAAACTATATTATAATCTACCATTTTTCTTCTTTTTTTCTTTTTTTACTTTAGATTGAATTTTAATTTAAAATGGGAAACCAACTTACTGGTATTGCACCATCACAGATTTTGCCAGTGGAACAATATTTATTAGACATTCCAGATTATGAATTTGAAACAAGGTAAATTTTCAAAATTTATTTCACTTATTCATTATTTGATTTTTTTTTTTTTTTAAATATAATAACAAAGCAAAACATTTTGTTTATTGTCGGTTGGGGCGTTAATGCGCCGACTGCACCTCTGCAGAGGGGTAAGACTCCACCAATGGGGCCACCTGTTGGCCGTGGGTGGCGACCCGTGATGCTTAAGGATAGAGCCCAGGTGGATGAGCAGTTCATGACATGCAATACTCCACTATGGCCCTATCTTGGGCTAGACGGGTGGTCGGAGAGGCCCCCTCCGATCAATCAGCTGGTCACATCAAGCCCTAGCACCTATATGATTTTCCCAACCCTTATGGCAAGCTCCAACCCCTTTTTTATCATATGGGTGCTAGAAGGCGGTGGCTGCGGGTCTACATGTCCTGGGAATGACGTTAAACTCTATCTGATGGTGAGGTTCCAAGTTTTGGATGTTTGGGAATGTGGAGCACCCCATTCATCACCATTGCTCCCTGGTCCACTCTGACCCGGAGTGGTAGTACCTGTTAGGGTCCATCTATGGGTTAAATAGAAAAACATGAGTTGATACACAAAATTGTATTATCCATTAAGAATTGATTTATTTCAAAACTTTATCGGCATTAAATGACCCACTGAGGTTGATATGCCGTAAAACAAAACAAACCACCTCTATTGGATACGCCATTATACTATTCATATGCAATATCTTTGGTAATATCCTATTTTGGATACACTATTATTACGATGCTTGTTTTTTCTGTATTTCATGTATGATAAACACTTTTTTACTTAATTACATTTGGATATTATTATTAATGTTTCTTACGTTATTACAATAAAGGAAATTTACAACAGGAAAATTCAATATAAGACTCTATTCCTATTCATGTTAAATTTATTGATATTTCATTGTATTCAGTTTACTGCAGACGTAGGATATATAATACAATAATGTTGCTCATTTCTTCTGCTAACCCTTTAAACATTTGTATATATAATAAAAGTGAATTATCATAATTATTTCTTGTTTGTTTATATATATTTTTTTAAATGTCAATATTCACTGCATAAAATTTATTCACAGAAAACTTGTTAGTATTATCTGCGTTATTCGGACTATTGTCCCCATCTTCATTGTTGTTTGTACAACGTTTCGGCCGATATGCCCTCCGGCCTTCTTCAGGTATTTCTTGTCGGACTCAAGAACCTTCTCGGGAACCTTCTTTTCAAACTCGGGAACATTCTTTTCGAACTCGGGAAGGCCGGAGGGTATATCGGCTGAAACGTTGTACAAATAACAATGAAGATGGGGACAATAGTCCGAATAACGCAGATAATACTAATCTTCACCTATTATAATAAGTTATACCCTTGTTATATTATTTAGTGATTATTATTATTATTATTATTATTTATTATATATCATTATATTAAATTATTATATTATTATAGTATAATTACATTATTATATCATATTCATGTTATATCATTAATGATATCAAAATGATATTGTTTATTAATGTTCTTTATGTATTATAATTAAAATATAAAATAAGAAATGAATATATATATATATATATATATATATATAAACATCAACATCTTTTAGACTAAGATTAAATAACCACAAATCCACAATAAAACTCAAATCCCCGCATAGTACAATAGCACTTCATTTTAACAACCTACCCACAACCTTACATAAAGGGTATCTAACGAACCCGAAAATTTATGATAAAAAAAAAAAAATAAGTGAATCCAATACTCCATAACATCAAGTTCATTCATTTATTTTTAGATGCTTCGAAATAATGCCCAACTTTAAAAAAACATAATATATATATATATATATATCCGCAATGCTGTCGCAAATAATACATCCGGGTTATCCCAAGCATTTGACTCAGCGATCGCTGAGCACCTTTCTATAAATGCTTGTTTGTCCGATTACACAGATGAGTGCTTCTATTCTGCACAGAGCTAGGTCTAAGCAACATCTAACAGTCCTTGAGGCTGTTAGTATTTTTTTTTTTTTATCTATACTCATATATAAATATGTATAAATGTAGTGTATATATATATATATATATATATATATATATATATATAATGTAGTGTATATATATATGTATATATTTCAGGAACACTGACAGTAGTAAGATTAGGGTACTTACTACTCACATAAATCCCCAAATAGGTTAAAAGGGGCTCCTTAGCCTTGGTCGGAACCCCATCTAAATCAAGGAAAGTCCAATACAAAATCTCCATAGCCTAGCGACTTTACCCCATCCCAAGAAAATTCAGGGGAGTAAACCCCAAAAACAAATAAGTTGGTGTGATGCTGAAATCTAGTGCTACCCCGTAACTCTTGTGATACTACCGCTGCCAAATTGCATTGGTTCCTTACCTTTCCTTTGGGTTCACAGTGGCAGTGTGGAGAGGGAGAATTTCCAGCCTGGCAACAGCTCATCCTCCATATGAACCCGCCCAGGCTACGTGGTTAAAAAAAATTGTGGACACTACTCCATCGTCTCTCATAGACAGAAGGTTGCCAACTCAACTCAATATATATTATATGTATATTTATCCTATCATATTTATATTATATTTATATATATATATATATATATATATATATATATATTATCATGTTATATTTGTATTATATTTATGTTTATTATATTACATTTATATATATTTATTCATTTATTTATTATTCTTTCACTCCTTGGGAGTTTTTCACACCAGCATTAGCTGATGGTATTTCACTGGAGTCTAAATGACAACAAGTCTCCTCAGATCTCCAGGACTCTTCTGAGTATTCTAGCCAATATTATTATTATTATTATTATTATTACTGAAATAAATGCATGTTTTTATCAAATACACTACACTTAATAACTATAGTTTAAAATTTCAAATACATTTTGAACACTATACAAATAAAAAGTAAAGTAAGAGTAATAACATTTCAAACAAATAAATAAATGTATATACATGTATTTATATATATATATATCTTATTATAATGGAGATAGTGTGTTTTTCTATCTGTAACCGAAACTATATCACTACTCAAGTCACAATTTCCTAAATTATTTACGTCAAATTCTCCATGATTTCATTCTTTTAAACCGTCAATTATTAATAAAATTGATATTCATTATTAATACTGTTGACCATATCTACGTATTAATAACATGTAATTGTATATATATATACAACAAAATAGCGGTTTACAGTTTGAACGAGAAGGCTAATTTGCATATTGATATTTAAAATTTAATTTTAATGAATATATGCTTGGTATTATTGATTTCTAATTGTTTAGTTTTATCTTAATGAATATGATCAAAAATCTCGGGGATAAATCTTAAAAGAAAATTATTTACAAGAAGAAATAACTGTAATTTTATTCATTACTTCCCATTTTAACTAAATAGTTAAATTAGAAAAATTTAGTAATGAAAGATGGAAGAGTAAGTTTCAGCTGTTCTATTTTTCGATTATTTCTGTTTCAAATCTTTTTTTTTTTTCATTCTTATTTAGTTAGTCTTTCTAATTTAATATGATATTCTATTACATTAAAACTTAAAAACTTGAACCCGGAGGGTGCATATATTTGCTAGTATATATAATGTTGGATATAATTTTATTTACAGTTTGGGCAGCACAAGGTTTTTCAAAGTTGCCCGTGCCAGATGTAAAGAGGGACTAGTTGTTGTAAAGGTTTTTGTTATACATGATCCTTCACTTCCACTGGCTACTCATCGAAACAGGCTTGAAGGTTGGTATAATGCACATATAGTATTTTATCTCTCTCTCTCTCTCTCTCTCTCTCTCTCTATCATCATCATCATCATCATCATCATCAAGTCTTGCTCACAGCACAGATTCCCATGATTCTCTCTTAACACCTGTCTCTATTGGCTATCTTTACTTCTCTCTTGGCCCTTACCCCTCTATCTTGCAATCTTCTTCTCTGTCTCACTGTCTCACTTTGTTATCATCATCAAGTCTTGCTGACAGGAAATTTAGCAGCCTGATGAAACTTGTATATATATATATATATATATATATATATATATATGAAGTGGACAAACAATGTGTTTGAAATGGTGAAGGCTGACAATTTTTGGGAGATTATGTGCTTAATTAAAGTCATACCTAATTTGTTAATTAATTAATTATAATTAAATGAATTAGGCGTGCATATTGGTTTTTCTCGATTTGTTTACGCTTTACATTTAAACCGATATGCATGCCTAATTCATTTAATTATAATTAATTAATTAACAAATTAGGTATGACTTTAATTAAGCACATAATCTCCCAAAAATATATATATATATATATATACATATGGGTAGAAATAGACTGCTAATATGACCGATATTTAGACCTTTTTCTTTACCAATATATATATATATATATATATTTGGGAGATTATGTGCTTAATTAAAGTCATACCTAATTTGAGAATTAATTAGTTATAATTAAATGAATTAGGTGTGCATATCGGTTTAAATGTAAGGCGTAAACAAATCGAGAAAAAGTCCATCTCTGTATGTACATTTCAGCCTATTAGGCCTCATCAGCAGAGTTATAGACAGGACAGTGCTTTGTGCTTGATTCGAACCCTACCTGCCAGGCTGGCAGACGGAGACTCTAACCATTACACTAGCTTGCTATCTCAAACACTTCATACATATATATATATATATATATATATATATATATATAATTTGTTTTCTTTTTAATTATTGTCTAACTTGTCTGATGTTTTTCACATGTCCTCAAAGCATTTCTATTCTGTACCTGATCTCACCCTTCTTCTTCTCCATATTGGCCCAAATTGCTTGACCCTCATGGAGGTCTTCCTCATGGTCATTTCCAATTTCTCAAGAACTGTATGGGTCCATGTCTGTGAAACTTGCAACATATTCGTCTCAGCAGAACTTCTGATTTTTGGTACTCCATGATCATGTCCTTCACTCTGCTCAGCAAAAATTCTGGAAAAATCATTTTTTAAATTGTTTAACCCTTTATTTACCTGAGTGCTCCAAACTGTTCAATGTACATTAAAAAATATCAGTTCAAGTAAAAAATTTGAAATAAGATAAATTTAAAAAAATACTTAACTCAACTGTTTATATATTTGTTGTTTGTTTCCTTTTTTCTTTTTTCATTTCTTTTTTTTTCTCTTTTCTTTTTTCTCTTTTGTTTTCCTTTTTTCTTTTTCTTTATATTAAAAAAAAATTAGAAATGGGAAAAATAAACTAGAAATGTGTTTTGCCTTGTATCCAGCTCTGTAAATTGTTGACTGGATACAAACAGGAATTTTAGATTTTTCAAAAATGTTATTATTCATCTCCAACTTACAAACATTCATCTTCCCATATAAACATGGAATCCAACAAGAAACTTATTCAAAGAACTTTGGTAGACTTCCAAAAAAATGAAATATATATTTTTAAAATTTAATCTTTAGTATTTTTAACACTTAAATAGTAATTTTTTTATACCTGCCAAAAATTGTTTAATGTTACATCTTATTATAATGGAGATTGTGTGTTTTTCTGTCTGTAACCGAAACTATATTCCTACCCAAGTCACAATTCTCTTAGTTATTGACATCACATTCTCCATGATTTTATTTTTATCTAAATCTCAATTATTAATAAAATTGTCTTACATTATTAATACTGTTAACTATGTCTACATACTGACAACATGCAATTATATTTATATATACAACAAAATAGCAGTTTACAGTGTGAACGGAAAGGCTAATTTGCATATTAATATTAAAAAATCGAATTTAATAAATATATGCTTAGTATTATTGATTTCTAACTGTTTGGTTTTATTTTAATGAATATAAGCAAAAATCTCTTCAATGAATCTTAAATGAAATCCATTAACAAGATAAAATAACTGTCATTTTATTCTTTACTTCCTCTTATAATTAAATACTTAAATTAGAAAAAATAACAATGAAAGACGAGAGTGATGGAAGAGTAAGTTTCAGTTTTTATTATACTCCCTCTGTTTCAAATCTTTTATTATACTCCCTCTGTTTCAAATCTTTTTATCTGTATTCTTATTTAGTTTCATTAGCCTTTCTAATTTAATACAATATTTTATTACATTAAAACTTAAATACTTGCACCCGGAGGGTGCATATATTTGCTAGTTTACATAATCACTTAAACAATTTTATTTTCCCAGATATAAGAGTGTTACTTCAGGGATCTTCCAACTGCCTACCTTTCCAGAAATTTATTGTAAGTAAAATTGTTTTCTTTCTTATCTACTTCTATTGCAATTTACGGCATGTCAAGCCTTGTTGGGTTATTTTATGCAAATTTTGGTTTTATTTATTCTTTTTTGGATATTTAACATTTTTTCTTTTTTTTTTTTCTTTGAAAAACTCTTTTTTTTTTTTTTTTTACAATAAGACTATAATAATTACAATAATAGAAATAATATTTCAATATTTTTTGGGGTTTATTTTATGAAGACTAGTATGTTCAATATTACAAACATCTTAAGGATTTATGTGACGAGACTGAAAGGCAGCCCTATGAACAAGCGGATTCCCAGCCCCCACAAACAAAGCGCATCAGGATATGTTTGGCCTGTGCGAGGGGGAAGAGTGTGGCGAGCGGCTACGGATACTCAAACTTGCTAACTCCTCGTAGCTGAGGTGTTGTTAGTAGAGACCCAAATAAAGTATATCTGAATTTGCATAAGCGCATCCGAACAAGCAGAAATAAAGATGAACTGTCGCTGACAGGGCGAGTGAGGAAGAAAGTGTTTGGACAGCAAGTGAAATCTGACGACTGCTATTTGAAGTGAGAGTGGTGTGTTCGGTTGGGAAAGGAATTACATTTCATTTGCAGAGACTTTCAAAGGATTGATATTACCTTGAATTTTTCGACCCCTTCAAAAGATTATAAGATTATATAATTACATTAATAAAAACAATATAAATTATATTTCAATGTTTTATTTATTTATTTTTTTCAACCTAGTATGTTTAATTTTTTGTTATTTTCAAAATATCTCTTTTGATCAGTTTTTTTTTATAGATTTTATGAGTGAAATGTTACATGCTGTACCATGTAACACAATAATAATTCTTACTTCATTTAAAAGTTGTTTACATGTTATACATTAGATAATTTTGTCTTTTTGTAATTCCACATTTGATATTTTTTATTTTTTGTAATTTTTCAGCAATCTGATAAAGCTGCACTGTTATTTCGCCAATACAATAAAGACAGTTTATATGACCGAATAAGCACTCGACCATTTTTGAATGCTGTTGAAAAGAAATGGATTGCATTCCAACTGCTTTGTGCATTGAATCAATGTCACAAGTTAAGGGTAAATATACAATATTTTACAATTACTTCTAGGGTTGGGCAGGGTCAGAACAAAATTACTTCCAGGGTTGGGGGTCAATACACAATTATTTCCAGGGTTATGGAGGTCTGAACAATATTATTTCCAGGGTTGTGGGGTCAGAAGACCATTACTTCCAGGGTTGTGGGGTTGATACACAATTACTTCCAGGGTTGGGAGGGATCGGAACAAAATTACTTCCAGGGTTGTGGGGGTCAGAACAAAATTATTTCCAGGGTTGGGGGTCAATGCATAATTATTTCCAGGGTTGGGAGTCAATGCATAATTATTTCCAGGGTTATGGAGGTCTGAACAATATTATTTCCAGGGTTGCGGGGTCAGAAGACAATTACTTCCAGGGTTGTGGGGTTGATACACAATTACTTCCAGGGTTGGGGGGGATCGGAACAAAATTACTTCCAGGGTTGTGGGGTCGGAACAAAATTATTTCCAGGTTTGTGTGGGTCAGAACAAAATTACTTCCAGGGTTGTGGGGTTGATACACAATTACTTCTAGGGGGGGGAGGGGGGGCAAAACAAAATTACTTCCCGGGTTGTGGGATCGGAACAAAATTACTTCCAGGGTTGTGGTGTCAGGACACAAAACCTCCAACTCCGACTCCTCTTTATGTAATTAAGTGATTATGGCCAACAAATCTCTTAAAACCAATTCATTTTTTTATAATTTACTTTATAACGGGTGTGCACTGTATAACTTTACAGACTAAACTAGAGCCATATAAAGTGTAAGTTCAACTGGATTCAAAGTCTGGCTAAATACCTAAAATGGCCTCACATCATGAGGTAATAGTTAGCAAGCTAGTCCCACAAACCCATTACTACTGAATAGATCCTTACACATTATAAAGTACAATAGACCCTTACACATAACAAAGTATACGATAGATCCTTACACATAACAAAGTATACGATAGATCCTTACACATAAAGTACACAATATATCTTTACACATAACAAAGTACACAATAGGTCCTTAGAAATAACAAAGTACACGATAGATCTTTACGCATAACAAAGTATATGATAGATCCTTACGCATAACAAAGTACACGATAGATCCTTACGCATAACAAAGTACACGATAGATCCTTACGCATAACAAAGTACACGATAGAACTTTACGCATAACAAAGTACACAATAGATCCTTACACATAACAAAGTACACGATAGATCCTTACACATAACAAAGTACACGATAGATCTTTACGCATAACAAAGTATATGATAGCTCCTTACGCATAACAAAGTACACGATAGATCCTTACGCATAACACGATAGATCCTTACGCATAACAAAGTACACGATAGATCCTTACGCATAACAAAGTACACGATAGATCTTTACGCATAACAAAGTATATGATAGCTCCTTACGCATAACAAAGTACACGATAGATCCTTACACATAACAAAGTACACGATAGATCCTTACTCATAACAAAATTTACAATAGATCCTTACACATAACAAAGTACACGATAGATCCTTACGCATAACAAAGTACACGATAGAACTTTACGCATAACAAAGTACACAATAGATCCTTACACATAACAAAGTACACGATAGATCCTTACACATAACAAAGTACACGATAGATCTTTACACATAACAAAGTATACGATAGCTCCTTACGCATAACAAAGTACACGATAGATCCTTATGCATAACAAAGTACACAATAGATCCTTATGCATAACAAAGTACACAATAGATCCTTATGCATGCATAACAAAGTACACGATAGATCCTTACGCATAACAAAGTACACGATAGATCCTTACGCATAACAAAGTACACGATAGATCTTTACGCATAACAAAGTATATGATAGCTCCTTACACATAACAAAGTACACAATAGATCCTTACACATAACAAAATACACGATAGTTCCTTACACATAACAAAGTACACGATAAATCCTTAGAAATAACAAAGTACACGATAAATCCTTAGAAATACAAAGTACACGATAGATCCTTAGATCCTTAGAAATAACAAAGTACACGATAGATCCTTAGAAATAACAAAGTACACGATAGATCCTTAGAAATAACAAAGTACACGATAGATCCTTAGAAATAACAAGTACACGATAGAGATAACAAAGTACACGATAGATCCTTAGAATAACAAAGTACCGATAGATCCTTAGAAATACAAAGTACACGATAGATCCTTAGAAATAAACAAAGTACACGATAGATCCTTAGAAAATAACAAAGTACACGATAGATCCTTAGAAATAACAAAGTACACGATAGATCCTTAGAAATAACAAAGTACACGATAGATCCTTAGAAATAACAAAGTACACGATAGATCCTTAGAAATAACAAAGTACACGATAGATCCTTAGAAATAACAAAGTACACGATAGATCCTTAGAAATAACAAAGTACACAATAGATAAAAATAACAAAATTTACAATAGATTCTACACATAACAAAATACAATTGATTCTTACACATAAACTATGCAATAGGTCCTTACATATAATTAAACATTTAACTTAAAGTCACATTTTCAATCATCTTATATATATATATATTTTTTAACTGATTGTTTTTTGTTTTTTTTCTTTCTTTTTTTTTGTTCTTGAAAAGGTTTGTCATGGGGATATAAAATCTGAAAATGTAATGATTACAAGTTGGAATTGGCTGCTTCTCACGGATTTTGCAAGTTTTAAACCAACATATCTGCCCGAAGTAAGTCACAATTTTACAATGTTTAAAAAACAATTATTGTAAATCTTTGAATATTATGTTTTTTATATATCATTTTAAGATATATTTTAGAATGTATTTTAATAATGAATTTTGATGCAGTTTTCAAATATATTATTTCAAATTATATATATTTATATTTCTAAGGATTTTTTTAATGTTCCATTAATATTTAATATTTGTTTGAATAAAAATTTGATATTCACTTATTCTATCTTATTCTTCTGCAACTTGTGGTGTAATGTTTAATGAACTCAGCCTGCAGACCATTGTTAGTGAGTTTGATTCTCACTGGGTGGCCCATACTTCAAAGCTTTGTACTTAAATGAAGTGTTGTAAATCACTAGTCTATCATATCCTAGAAAGACTTTTATAATAGTCCTATCAAGTATTCCTATCTAATACAAATGTTCCTATCAAGTATTCCTATCTAATACAAATGTTCCTATCAAGTATTCCTATCTAATACAAATGTTCCTATCAAGTATTCCTATCTAATACAAGTATTCCTATCTAATACAAATGTTCCTATCTAATATACAAATATTCCAATCAAATATTATCAAGTATTCCAATCTGATAAAAAAATAATCCCCTCCAGTATACCTATCTAATACAATGTATTTTTATGAATTATTCCTATCTAATACAAATAATAATACTGCATGAAAATCACTAAACATTTTTTAAATATTTGTTTAAAAAATTATTTTTTTTAATTTTCAGGATAATCCTTCAGATTTCTCTTATTTCTTTGATACTTCCCGACGTAGAACTTGTTATATTGCACCTGAACGTTTTGTTGACAGCAGTTGGAAAAATGCAGATCTCACAAGTCAAGTTAACAGTTTAGATTTGACCTCCAGCGAGGTCAAAACAGGTGACCTTACACCAGCAATGGATATATTTTCTGCAGGGTATGATGCATTGTTTTTTTTATTTACACTATAATTTTTATCATCACTGTAATCAACTTTCAAATTATGACAAAATAAAACCAAACTCAGGTGGTCACTACTAGAATAGGCTCAGTCCTTGTTGAATTTCTGACCGCCATTCTTGGCCAGTTGTAAAGAACTTAAAGTAAGTAAGTCCTGAAATCTAGAATCCTTTGGTGAGTGTATAAGTCCCGCAATACAGAATCCTTTGGTAAGTCCTATGAGGTCCAGTGAGATAATCACATGAGGTTCGTACTCCACGAGTGTCCAAAGTGTAATATCTAGGTGTTCTCAGACCTTCAGTATGAATAATAATATCAGCAGCAGAGCGCTGTCAGTGATTGGTTAATGGGTTGGTCACGTGACATTCGGCGAGTCTATAAATAGAAGTAACCTTTTGACGCACAGCCTTATATATTAAATATCCAACAGTCCTAATTAGTGATCATCCTCCACACATTAATTCAACCAATATTACATTTTTTGTTTTGTGTGACATTATTTATATTGTGTAATGTGTGAAAATAAACCATTGTCTCTTTCTTCTTTCAATTCTTCTTCTTCTTTTTCTCAAGTTTTTTCTGTCTATTCCATAGCAAATTGCCTAATGCTAAAATTCTTATCTAATACTCCTATCAAGCATAGATATTTCCATCAAGTATTCCTGTTTAATATAAATATTCCTATCTAATAATAATGAAATTTATTGTGTACAATGCTCAGGTGCACCACAACTCATCAAAGTCTCAGGTCAAGTACACAGAATAATGTATTAGTGTCAGGAACATGAACAGTTTACAGTAGTAATATGCATGTATGTGTGCATGTGGTGTGGAGAGGGGCATCAGGTATAGTGTCGGCGGACTACAGGAAGCATGGAGGCTTTGAAAGATTCAGTGTTTCGGCAGCCTACAACAGACGCGGGCAGCTTATTCCATGCCTCCGCAATTCTGAGCGTGAAGAAATGTTTCCAAAAGTCACGTGAGCAGTGCTGTTTTCTGACTTTGTAGGCATGCCCACATATATTAGAAAGATGGAGATCAAAAAGGTGCTCAAGGTTGCTGTTGTTAAGATGATTAATGACTTTATGAACGTTTACCATACTATATATCTTTTCTGCAGGATATGATGCATTTTGTGTCCTGGGTGCGATTAAACTGCTTCTAATGGTGAAGTTCCAATTCTGGAGCTCTGGGGAGTATGGAGTACTCCTTCATCATCATTACTCCCAGATCCACTCTGACTTGGTGTGGTCTCATCTATGGTTTAAATAGAAAAAAATGAGTTTTTAAAAATTGATTGCCCATCAAGCATGAATAAAACAAAACGTCTTAAGCCTAAAATAACCCAACAAGGGTTGACCTGCCCTAAAATTCAACCAACCATCAAGAATGAATAAAACAAAATGTCTTTGGCATAAAATAACCCAACAAGGGTTGACATGCCATAAAATTCAACCAACCTAAACTTAAACATATTTTTCTTTTTTTTTCATCTAAGTTTTGTATATCTCTATTTCTCTTTCTCCCCACTTAAAGCATTTTTCAATTTTTTTTTCTTTATGTGACAAAAAAAATTAAATCTATAATTTTTTTTTTATTACAGATGTGTTATTGCAGAACTTTTTACTGAGGGAACTGCACCATTTGACCTTTCACAGTTGCTTGCTTATCGAAATGGAGAGTACAGCCCATGGAAGGTTCTTGAAAAAATTGAAGATACCAGTATTAGAGTAAGTATATAATTTTCATTTCTTCTCTTCTCTTTTCTCTTCTCTTCACTTTTCTCTTCTTTTTTCTTTTTTCTTTTTTCTTTCATGTTTTTCTCTTTTTTTCACTAACAAAATTTGAAATGAATAAAAATAGGTCAATTGGAAAATTTGTCAATTCGAAGTTTTATTCTATTTATTTATTCATTTATTTATTTTGCATCAATTCAAAGAAAAATATTATTTTCAAAACTTCAAAAATAGAAAACTCAATACAAAAAACTTAAATTTTGAAATAACTTTTTACAGTTCTTGAAATTTTAAAAATTTTATGATGTGGTCTTCTGGATTTATCTTTCTAGAAATGTAAAAAATTTGGGACTGGAAATTTTTTTTAATAAGTGAGCAAGTATTGACCCCCCCCACAACACACACACACACACACGATCCTAACATTTTTTTAATTTAAAAAAAAAAAAAAATCAGCTATTCGTTATAAAATTAAGTCATTAATGAATAAAGTGCTAAAAATTTAAATTGGACAATTCCCTGATTTTTGGTAATCATTTTAAAATTAAAGTTTTTTTTTTTTTAATTTATTACCTCCTTGAGTAAAATTGCCTATACTTACAAAAATCATAACACAGGAGAATGAATGGTTTTCTTAAAAAGAAAAAAATACTAAATTAAAAACCAAAAGTGAACCAAAAAAACGCAGTATCAAGGGAAAAAAAACCCCTCAAAATCAATATCAAAATTGCCGAATCACCCATCTTTATTTTACATTCCACAATAAAGATGAGGATAACAGTCCGAAAAATCAAAATTATACACATCAAACCCCATCTCAAAAATTCAGAGAATGTCAGATTTAATTGATAAATTTTGAATATTGTAACCATTGATTTTTTTCCTATTTATTTTTTTTGTTATATACCCATTCTTGTTGGCATTCTTCCATCTACTAAAGACAATGGCGTAGTATCCATTTCTTTTTTTTTATCTGCAACTGTGTGAGTGGCTGAACAGACCAATTTTTGAATGGCAGTCTCTGGTGCAGTGACTGCAAACAAAGTGATACTTGTTGTCTCTCCTTCCTTTTGGTTCTCTTTTCCATGGCGGCTTCTTTCCTCTCTTTTTCGTTCCTTGTCTGATGGGAGTCGCCATCTTCACAGTCTTCTGCACAAGCCTCCCATGTGTTGGTGTTAATGTGGCATGTCTTCATATTTCTCTTACAGACATCTTTAAAGCTATATATACCCATTAACATTGGGTATATAAATGGAAGAGAGAGACAGGATGATAGATTTGTTCTTACTTTTTTTTTTCTCTGCTTACTTACTGTTATGACCTTTTTAAGGGTCACTAAATAATAACTCAACACGGGTATAAAATGTAGGGAACAGATTGTATTCAGCAATATATATCAACGTACAATGAAAGTGTTTCCTTGTTTCAGCTTACACAAAGAACTGTATCTGGTACTACTCGTTTGGTGTGGCTTTACTCTGTTAAATATATACCCTTTGGGTAAGTTCATGTTCGTGCCATAGGTGAGTCACCTACAACACTTACTTTGTTGGCCGCCATCTTTTGCAGAGCTGATTCTACATCTTGTTGTTCTGTTTGCGCTGGGTATCAGCTCATCTCTTGTGGATTAATTAACAAAAACTTTGTTGTTTTTCTATTTTCTTTATTAAAAACAACCCCAGCCCAAAACCACGCGGTGAGAAGCGACATCTTGAGAGAACTTCTTCTCTCAGTGAGTAGCTAGGTGCCACTGACTAAAACTTAACTTCTGTTCACACGCTTCTACTACACGTTTTTCGAGGGGCGGGTCAAGCGGAGGTTACCACATGTCAATCATAAAAGTCAGCAGTAACTTGCCACTTGACTCTCCAATTTGAATTTTCAACAAACTCAATTCAAATTATATCTACACTACTTACATAATTCACTGGCTACCCTTGAATTATGTAACATTATGTATTTTGTTCTTTTCTTTTCTCTCTGTATATTATTATCAATTTTCAATTTGTTTTTTTTTTAGGAACTTGTACGTCACATGGTACAGAAGGAACCAACACATCGTTTGTCTGCAGAAGAGTATCTTATTCAACAAAGAGGAAAAGCCTTTCCAAATTATTTTTATACTTACTTAAAGTTATATATTCAACGATATGCAGTTCCTCCAATACTTTCACCTGATGAAAGGATTATAAAGTACGTACACTTTATTTTAAGTCTGAACTTTTTTTTATTATACACAGTGGCTCATAAAAGACTGACACAAAAAAATATTTAATCATTTAATAAGTTGTTTTTTGAAGGCAGCGAAATAATGCGATGTATGTTGGAAAAACATATTTATTTACTTCTTTTGTTATTTTTTTAAACATACTTAATATTTTCGGATAAAATCCATCATCAGAGTAGTAAGAAGTTTTAATCCCATTCATGTTTGGCAAAAATCAACATTTGTTATTAATACATTGATGAACGCTGAAATTGAAATTTGAAAGGTTGGCTAAGTTCGTGAATGTCCGTGTTGTTAAAGTTCCAACCGGGTGTTCAGTGGGAATGTTTGAAAATCCTTTAAAATCTTTTTTTTTCTTTCTTTTACTATAAAATAGCCTCGCCCAGGCATATTGAATAAAGGGTTTGTTTTTATAGTGTATTCGAAGCATTATTTGTAATTGAATAAGTTGTTTTTTGAAGGTAGCAAAATAATGCGATGTATGTTGGAAAAACATATTTATTTACTTCTTTTGTTATTTTTTTAAACATACTTAATATTTTCGGATAAAATCCATCATCAGAGTAGTAAGAAGTTTTAATCCCATTCATGTTTGGCAAAAATCAACATTTGTTATTAATACGTTGATGAACGCTGAAATTGAAATTTGAAAGATCGGCTAAGTTCATTTGCTTATGTGGTCTGGAGTCCAAGACTAATCAAGAATATAAAACTCATCGAGGGACTTCAAAGGATAGCTACTAATGTAGTGAATGAATTAAAGAACATTTCATATGAAGAAAGATTTAGGAAGACTGACTTATCAAGTTTGGCTTATCGATGCACCAGAGGAGATATGATTGAAGTCTATAAATATACCCATGGTTTTTATTCAACAAACTTTAATCTGCTGAATGTTGCTCAAAAAATCAATACCAGGAGTCATAAATTAAAACTCTCAAAAAATTTTCGCAAAACTAATGTAAGGCAAAATTATTTTAGTAACAGGGTAGTTAAAAGTCGACGGGGCGGCCTAAAGTCGGTATGAGCCATGCAGCGAGGGAGTCTATCCCCTTTTCAATAGCACTAGACCAAGGAGAATGTTTTTTAGCATTTGAGGTGGAGCGCCACACCTACCATCAGCTCCTTACTTTACTGCACAGATCCCTGTGCTACTCATACGCTGAGTTGGCGAGGACCGGTATCAAACTAGGAACCTTGTGGTTTCTAGCCGAACGTTCTACCGACTGAGCTAGATTCATGGAATAAACTACCATCATCAGTAGTGAATTAGATATTATTATTATTATTATTATTATTATTTACTGCACAGATCCAAATCGTGCTACTCATAAGCTGAGTTGGTGAGGGCCAGTATTGAACCCAGAATCTTGTGATTCCAAGTCAGATGATCTACCGACTTAGTATTCCTATTTAATTTTACTGAATTATGGATTATTACTTTTCCATGTATTCCCATATAATTGTATAACTTCAAGTATTCCTATTTAATTTTACTGAATTATGGATTATTACTTTTCCATGTATTCCCATATAATTGTATAACTTCAAGTATTCCTATTTAAATAGGAATACTGAATGATGGATTTTTATTTATCTATTTATTTATTTATTTGATTCCAGGTTGAAGAAAGATTTGCCTCAGATTTTGGGACAACTTGGTGTCACCAAAGAACAATGTGAACAAAATGTTTGTCTTGTGCTTATTATTAGTCTTCTTGGATCAAGTGTTCGAAGTCTACAGGTAAATTATTAAAACTAGCAAAATTATGCTCCCTCCACTGGGTGCAAGTATTTAAGTTTTAGTTTAATAAAATATATTAAATTGAAAAGACTAACAAAACTAAATAAGAAAAAATATAAAAATATTACACTTATTTTAATGCTATTTTTATATAAAATTATATATAGGATTGCTTTTAATACATTTGAGAATAACATTATAGTACTAGCAATCAGTAACAGCAAATTATTTATTAAAATTAAATAATGACTATTTCATAATCGTTGAGATTATAACATAAATAACTAAGGAAATCGTTACATCAGTGATGACATAGTTTTGGTTACAGACAGAAAGTTACATAGTCTCCATTATAATAACATTTTTTAAAAAATGTTTTTTATAAAATAACATTTTTTAAAAATGTTTTTTTATAAAATAACATTTAAAAAAATGTTTTTTTATAAAATAACATTTAAAAAAATATTTTTTCTAAAATAACGTTTTAACATAAAATAACATTTTAAAAAAATGTTTTTTATAAAATAACATTTAAACAAAATGTTTTTATAAAATAACATTTTTAAAAAATGTTTTTTATAAAATAACATTTAAAAAAATGATTTTTATAAAATAACATTTTAAAAAAACGTTTTTTTTTAGAATATTTTTATAGAATAGAATTTTAAAAAATATGTTTTTTTATAAAATATTTATATTCTTAGTGATTTTTAAAACTTTTTGCTATAAAAACTTTTTGTAAACTCTCTGTCATTGTTTTTTTTTGTTTTTAAATTCATTATTATTTGTCTTTCAGTTTTCCAATTCCAAATCCATCGCACTAGAATTAATGTTAGAATTATCCCAGTATGTGACTGCTGATATAATTCTGGATCGATTACTGCCTCTAATGGTAAGATATTTGTTATCTACGTACACTTCATAATGAACAAAAGATATCAATTCAATTTCAAGGGGTTTCAATGCCTTGAATTTCAAAGTCTAATGTTTTTAAAATATCAATTGAATTTTAAAATCTAATTTTTTAAAACAAAAACTAACATTAACAGTCAATATTTGTTTTATCCTTATTTTAAATATATGTTCAATACTATAAATATCAATTGAAACACTGAGTGTCGACAAATAAATATTTTTTTAAATATCAATAAATCTTCATTATATTTCCTATTTTTTACTTTCACTTATTACTCTTCCACATACTGTCGGAATCATTTCCATTTTTCTCTCTTACACAATAGTCAAACAAAGCCTGGTTTGTTTTATGTGATAATTGTAATTTGAATGTCTTGCTATGGAATTTCTAAAGATATTTTTGCCTTTATCATTTCAGCTTTGTTTAGTTAGTGATACCTTTCCTCGTATACGAGCAGAGACTCTTAGAACCATTGTCAAATGTCTCAACAACCTCAAGTCTGTGCCAAAAAGGTATTTTCTTACTTTTATATTTTTGATTTTTGTTCATTTTTTAAAGAGTTTGTTATAATAGAGATTGCAAATTAGTCTGTAACTGAAACCACACCACAACAGACATCGCAATCCATTAGTTATTTGATAATCATTATTCAGCTGATGTGTCCTCTGGCCTTCTTCAATGCTTTGTTTGCACAACAGTCAAGTTATTCAAAATTATTTCCCAATTTGAATTTTTACAAAAATTCTTGACAATTTTGGATTGGGACTCTGATAAACCAAGTCTTAACATTTTTGTACCCGGTCATGGTTAATGGAATAAGAACTATCTACCCTGATAAATAAAGGGTTTGGTTCAAAGTTCCATGAAGGCTCACAAGTTTGAAGGTTCCCAAATTTGATAATAAATACCTGAAGAAGCCCAGAGGACACATCATTCAAAATGTTGTGTATAACACCAATAGAGATGAGGACAACAGCCTGAGAAATCAAGATAATAAGAATTCCTTATTTCTTTTAAAGGAATTGTTATTTTTTTTCATTGAATATCTATTATTTAAGTTAATATAAATATTATATCTAAGTGGTTAAAATTTTAGTTCCTTTTCATTAAATATTAAATATTTATTACAGATATTATATTTAAAATAATTGGATAATTATTAAATATTTATTTTTATTAAAGAATCCCATTTTTAATTTTAGATATTAATTTATAAGTATATTGACATATAAAAATTAGAAAAACAAAGTGTTCCAAAAAAAAAGATGAATTTATTTTGATGTTAACGTCAATTCTTAAACGTTTCAGTTTATATTAGACCTTACCCAGGAAAATATAATCGGAAAGAAAAATAAATTTTTGTTTAAACAGTAATGGATGATTTTAAATGACTACAGAATAGAGAAAAGGTATCACCATCAACATCTAAATAAATTCAACTTTTCTTCTTTTTTTTTTGAACACTTTGTTTTTTAAAAATTTCTAAATATTGTCAAATTCATTTCCCTGTTTGACTTCCATAACTTAACAAACCGTCCTCCTGTAATAATTTATTTCAACCAGAAACTCAAAAGATTTTTTTTTAAATGTTTTCAAATTCTTAAGAGCCCAGCCTCATCAGACGGATTTTACAAAAATAATGGGATTCACTGATTTTTGTAAAATCCGTCTGATAAAGCTGGGCTCTTAAGAATTTAAAAAAACTTTTTTTTTAAAATCTTTTGACTGGTCAAAATAAATTATTACAGGATGACGGTTTGTCAAGTTTTTCTTTCTTTGAAAGTTAAATATTGCTCTATATATAATCTAATTTATTGATGATTATACATTGAGCTCTCTTTAGGGATTTATAACAATCCTTGTATGAATATATATTTGCACCTACAAGAGCATACAGTATGGTTGTACAGTGAGATTTCGATGATCCCAAATAGAATCATCCCTTACAACCAGTCATTTGGATTACCTTACATTTATATATATATATATATATATATGTGTGTGTATTTGGGCAGCATTCTTTCATTTATACATGTAGAATTAAACAAAAGACACATCTCCTGTTTAACAATTTTATTTTTGATTTTTTTTGCGAGTTTTCTGGCCAACTTTTTAATGTTTGGGTGGAATTTGTGGATAAGTCCACCAAAGTTCAGGTCCCGAGTACTTTGGGCACTTCGAGTGCCATCATCAGGGGTGATGTGTTCCAGTTTTTAAAAAATTAAATTAATGTGGAGGCTGGAAGGAGAAGAATTGATGAGAAAGGTGTTATAGGCATTTTAAAATGTGTGTACTGCATTGGAAATTAATTTTGTTTAAGGATGGTTTGTATTGGAACACATCACCCCTGATGATGGCACTTCGAAGTGCCGAAAGTACTCGGGACGTGAACTTTGGTGGACTTATCCACAAATTCCACCCAAATTAAAAAGTTGGCCAGAAAACTCGAAAAGATCAAAAATAAAATTGTTAAACAGGAGATGTGTCTTTTGTTTAATTCTACATGTATATATATATATATATATATATATATATATATATATATATGGAGATAGGATGGATGTAGTAGAATCCGACAGTATACTACCTTCACTTCATTCATGTCTACCCCTAAGCTTCACTGACTGAGATGTCCATATGAATTTGGACGAACGTTTCAACACTCTGATTTGTTTTGAGTTTTCATTTCTTGTTCACCATCCTTCTACCTGTCAGATTCATTTCCATATTTGACTCCCAAGTATATTAATATATAAGTATAGAATTTTTTTTCTCCAATTATTTAATGGTAATTTTGTTATTTCAGTGATGCCAATGTATTTCCCGAATATATATTTCCACATTTGGTAAGTAATAGAACCTATTGTCTTTCTTATAACTTGAAAGTAGTAATATTTACTATTTTGTTTATTTATTTTTTGTCTGTGATTTCAGATTTTTGCTAGAATAACAGTTTTGCCAGATTAACAGAACACAAAATAAATCTGACAATCATTTCTAGAATTTCATAATTATCTGATTATTATTCTCATTTGTTTTCTAAAATTCCTCAGATTGAAAAAACTGAACCATCTATATATATTAATAAACCCATGTTACTTAATTTTACAACTGATATCATCTTGCAGCACCCACTGGTTAAAAATGAGACCATCCAAATCATCCAAGATGAAATGCAAAAATGTAGATCCTGGTTATCTGGTGTTGCTTATTCGCCGGATTCTTATTTCTTAAATTTTAATGAAACTTCAACCAGTCATAGGCAAACTGTGACCCCCACCCCAGTGCTTTCTGAATGTCCCACCTAATTTCTACCTTTCATTGCAATTATTCCCAGGTCCACACTGACTCAGGGTTTTAGTAATTGTTAGGGTTCCATCTATGGATTAAATAGAAAAAATGAGTTAAAACTCTTAATATCCTTACCGCCTCATTCCACCCGACCAGAAGTCACATTTCCTAATCCACCACAAATGATAGCCTTTGTTTAAATGTAATATTAAACATATTTAGAAGTCTTTGATTTAAGAGAAATAACAGGTAACTTTAAATGAAAAGGCCATTTTTAGCCATTTTTTGATAAATCCTTATAGGAATGGGGCTCTGGACTTGGAAAGCCTTTGTTTAAATGTAATATTAAACATATTTAAAAGTCTTTAATTCAAGGGAAATAACTAGGGTAACTTTAACTGAAAAGGCCATTTTTAGCCATTTTTTGATAAATCCTTAAAGGAATGGGGCTCTGGACTTAGAAAATTCTCAACAGGATGTTAAGAATTAAGGAAAATGAGTTTTTAAAAAATTGAGTTTTAAAATTTTTCAATATCCATCAAGAATTAATAAAACACGAGTATTAATCTATACTGATGCTTCAATTTTTTCACTTTTTTGGGTTTTTTCAATGATGTAGAATTTCAATATGTTTTACTGTTCATATTAACAATATAATCTGAGTTTTTATATAATTAAATATTTTCACAGAACATTTTTTGTTGGTGGTTTTGGATTTTTTTTTTTTTTTTTTAAATAGTAAGTTTTCAGATATGAACAGCTAAAAACATATTTGTTATTTTTCAAACTTTTTTTTTTTTTAAAGACCAAATTCTTTTTTCATATTTCCTTAACATTTTATGACAGATACATTTTTTGGATCTTTTGAAATTTTTGCGAATTTGGAACAAAGGCGTAAACAAGATTTGAACTCTCATTCCACACCCCCCAGGAACTTGTTATGCCATGTAGCGTCATGCGTATAAGGAACCTCCCTGACAATCAAGCAAAATTTCTCATCCCCCATTCAAATTATCTGGACTTTGTCTTGGGGACTTTGTGTCTGGTCTTCCATTGAGGATTTCTCTTTATCAGAAGCCCTGTGTCATTGGTAGTTTTTAGATAATAACACAAGACTTCGATTTAACTTAGATCATATTTTATTCTGAAATCCCCACCAGACTACCTGCGCAGATTGAGTCAGCACCGTGCATAACACGACTTACCACCGTCGTGGCTTTGGTCGATCTGACTAAAACTCTCTTTCTAATCTAAACTGGAAGATGGTCTTCTCCACTGATTCTCACAGTATCCTCTGGAAGGATCAGGACTGAGGTCAAGCCTTGTCATTCAATCCTTCAAGGCCACCGGCTGCAACTTATAACAGCCATTTTGATTTCTACACTACTGTACATAAATATTAGGAATCTAATAATTATGTAACACAGTGCCTTCTGTGACTGTTAAAGCCAATGCAGTTAATGCAAATTATCAAGTCTCATCTCAAAAAAATAACAAGAAACACCTATATATAACATTTAACAGGTTTGAATTCAGAGTTTTCCTTCTCCTATACTGGTTGCCATACCAAGATTAAAGAGCTCAATCTGTCTTACTAGTTACCCATAGCTGTAGGGAGAAAAGTTGGATTCATACCTTTCCCAAGAGTATTAGCATTATGTGAAATGCGAACAGCCTCATCCAGGATTTGAACTTGTGTAGCAGTGTCCATTTCCTACGACCATAACCATTACACAATGGACACCTCCATAGTAGGTAAATGTACATCATAAAACTAATAAATTTGGATTGATAATGGAAACCATTATGCTTAACAATGCCATTGACAATTATCTTTTTTTAAAACTGAAAAATTATGATATTAATGCCTTCCATATAAATTTGTAAGAAATCATCAGAATTTAAAGTTCCTTTTCATAACTTTATAATAATTTTTATATTATAAATAATATAAAAATTATTATAATTAAAATAATTGGAGATATAATTAAAATTTATATTATAAATAATATAAAAATTATTATAATTAAAATAATTGGAGATATAATTAAAATTTATATTATAAATAATATAAAAATTATTATAATTAAAATTTATATTATAAATAATATAAATTATTATAATTAAAATATTGGAGATATTTAAATTTATATTATAAATAATATAAATTATCATAATAATATAATTATTATAATTAAAATAATTGGAGATATAATTAAAATTTTATATTATAAATAATATAAAATTATTATAATTAAAATAATTAATATAATTAAATTTATATTATAAATAATATAAAAATTATTTAATTAAAATAATTGGAGATATAATTAAAATTTATATTATAAATAATATAAAATTATTATAATTAATTTATATATAAATATAAAAATTATTATAATTAAATTTTGGAGATATAATTAAAATTTATATTATAAATAATATAAAATTATTATAATTAAAATTTTATATTATAAATATAATATAAAAATTATATAATTAAAATAATTGGAGATATAATTAAAATTTATATTATAAATAATATAAAATTATTATAATTAAAATTTATATTAAAATAATATAAAAATTATTATATTAAATATTGGAGATATAATTAAAATTTTATAATAATATAAAAATTATTATAATTAAATAATTGGAGATATAATTAAAATTTATATTATAAATAATATAAAAATTATTATAATTAAAATTTATATTATAAATAATATAAAAATTATTATAATTAAAATAATTGGAGATATAATTAAAATTTATATTATAAATAATATAAAAATTATTATAATTAAAATTTATATTATAATAATATAAAAATTATTATAATTAAAATAATTGGAGATATAATTAAATTTATATTATAAATAATATAAATTATTATAATTAAAATTTATATTATAAATAATAAAAATTATTATAATTAAAATAATTGGAGATATAATTAAAATTTATATTATAAATAATATAAAATTATTATGATATTAAATTTATAATAATATATAAAAATTATTATAATTAAAAATTGGAGATATAATTAATTTATATTATAAATAATATAAAATTATTATAATTAAAATTTATATTATAAATAATAAAATTATTATATTAAAAATATTGAGATATAATTAAAATTTATATTATAAATAATATAAAAAAATTATAATTAAAATAATTGGAGATATAATTAAAATTTAATTTATAAATAATATAAAAATTATTATAATTAAAATTTATATTATAAATAATATAAATTATTATAATTAAAATAATTGGAGATATAATTAAAATTTATATTATAAATAATATAAAATTATTATAATTAAAATAATTGGAGATATAATTAAAATTTATATTATAAATAATATAAAAATTATTATAATTAAAATTTATATTTATAAATAATATAAAAATTATTATAATTAAAATAATTGGAGATATAATTAAATTTATATTATAAATATATAAAAATTATTATAATTAAATTTATATTATAAATAATATAAAAATTATTATAATTAAAATTGGAGATATAATTAAAATTTATATTATATAATACTATAAATAATATAAAAATTATTATAATTAAAATTTATATTATAAATATATAAAATTATTATAATTAAATAATTGGAGATATAATTAAAATTTATATTATAAATAATATAAAAATTATAATTAAAATAATTGGAGATATAATTAAAATTTATATTATAAATAATATAAAAATTATTATAATAAAATAGATATAATTAAAATTTATATTATAAAATAATATAAAAATTATTATAATTAAAATGATGGTGCCAACACTTGTTTTAGTTTGGATAAAGTTATGAGAAGGAATTTAAAATACTGATGATTTATAAATTTATATGAAAGGCACTAATGTCATAATTTTTCAATTTGTATTTACAAAAATAAAAAAAGATTAAATTGTCAAATTGTACAAATAAATTTCAGTTAATCTGGCAGCTGCTATATTATGAATGTTTTTATTTTTATTTTTTAATTTTTTTTTTATCATTATTTTGTTTAGAATGTTTTTAAGTTGTTTGGTTTATGATTTATCTCTACTTAGATGTTTAAAAATGATTTTTTAATTTTTAATAAATTACTGCTTTTCTTTGTAACAATTAAAGATGCTAATTTAATATGTGATCTATATGCCAATATAATCTACAAAAGTCAAATTTTATTCTAGTATGTAATCTAAATATACATATATTTACCAACAAATATTTTTTTAAAAAAACCTACTCCAAAAAGATAAATTTATTTTAGATGGTGAAGTTAACATTAAAACATTCTAGTATGTGATCTAAACATATATATTTACCAACAAATACTTTTTTTTTTAAATACTCCAAAAAGATAAATTTATTTTAGATGGTGAAGTTAACATTAAAACATTCTAGTATGTGATCTAAACATATATATTTACCAACAAATACTTTTTTTTTTAAATACTCCAAAAAGATAAATTTATTTTAGATGGTGAAGTTAACATTAAAACATTCTAGTATGTGATCTAAACATAATATTTTACCAACAAATACTTTTTTTTTTTAAATACTCCAAAAAGATAAATTTATTTTAGACGGTGAAGTTAACATTAAAACATTCTAGTATGTGATCTAAACATATATATTTACCAACAAATATTTTTTTTTTTAAATACTCCAAAAAGATAAATTTATTTTAGATGGTGAAGTTAACATTAAAACATTCTAGTATGTGATCTAAACATATATATTTACCAACAAATATTTTTTTTTTTTAAATACTCCAAAAAGATAAATTTATTTTAGATGGTGAAGTTAACATTAAAACATTCTAGTATGTGATCTAAACATATATATTTACCAACAAATATTTTTTTTTTTAATACTCCAAAAGATAAATTTATTTTAGATGGTGAAGTTAACATTAAACATTCTAGTATGTGATCTAAACATATATATTTACCAACAAATATTTTTTTTTTTTAAATACTCCAAAAGATAAATTTATTTTAGATGGTGAAGTTAACATTAAAACATTCTAGTATGTGATCTAAACATATATATTTACCAACAAATATTTTTTTTTTTTTAAATACTCCAAAAAGATAAATTTATTTTAGATGGTGAAGTTAACATTAAAACATTCTAGTATGTGATCTAAACATATATATTTACCAACAAATACTTTTTTTTTTAAATACTCCAAAAGATAAACTTTATTTAGACGCGTGAACGTTAACATTTAAAACATTCTAGTATGTTCTAAACACTATATATATTTACACACACAAATAATTTTTTTTTTTAAATACTCCAAAAAGAATAAATTTATTTTAGATGGTGAAGTTAACATTATAAACATTCTAGTATGTGATCTAAACATATATATTTACCAACAAATATTTTTTTTTTAAATACTCCAAAAAGATAAATTAATTTTTAGATGGTAAGTTAAAACATTAAAACATTCTAAGTATGTGATACTAAACAATATATGATTACCAACAAATATATTTTTTTTTTTAAATACTCCAAAAAGATAAATTTATTTTAGATGGTGAAGTTAACATTAAAACATTCTAGTATGTGATCTAAACATATATATTTACCAACAAATATTTTTTTTTAAATACCCAAAAAGATAAATTTATTTTAGATGTGAAGTTAACATTAAAACATTCTAGTATGTGATCTAAACATATATATTACCAACAAATACTTTTTTTTTTTAAATACTCCAAAAAGATAAATTTATTTTAGATGGTGAAGTTAACATTAAACACTTCTAGTATGTGATCTAAACATATATATTTACCAACAAACATATTTTTTTTTTAAATACTCCAAAAAAGATAAATTTATTTTAGATGGTGAAGTTAACATTAAAACATTCTAGTATGTGATCTAAACATATATATTTACCAACAAATATTTTTTTTTTTTAAATACTCCAAAAAGATAAATTTATTTTAGATGGTGAAGTTAACATTAAAACATTCTAGTATGTGATCTAAACATATATATTTACCAACAAATATTTTTTTTTTTTAAATACTCCAAAAAGATAAATTTATTTTAGATGGTGAAGTTAACATTAAAACATTCTAGTATGTGATCTAAACATATATATTTACCAACAAATTATTTTTTTAAATACTCCAAAAGATAAATTTATTTTAGATGTGAAGTTAACATTAAAACATTCTAGTATGTGATCTAAACATATATATTTACCAACAAATATTTTTTTTTTTAAATACTCCAAAAAGATAAATTTATTTTAGATGGTGAAGTTAACATTAAAACATTCTAGTATGTGATCTAAACATATATATTTACCAACAAATATTTTTTTTTTTAAATACTCCAAAAAGATAAATTTATTTTAGATGGTGAAGTTAACATTAAAACATTCTAGTATGTGATCTAAACATATATTATTTACCAACAAATATTTTTTTTTTAAATACTCCAAAAAGATAAATTTATTTTAGATGGTGAAGTTAACATTAAAACATTCTAGTATGTGATCTAAACATATATATTTACCAACAAATATTTTTTTTTTTAAATACTCCAAAAAGATAAATTTATTTTAGATGGTGAAGTTAACATTAAAACATTCTAGTATGTGATCTAAACATATATATTTACCAACAAATATTTTTTTTTTAAATACTCCAAAAGATAATTTATTTTTAGATGGTGAAGTTAACATTAAAACATTCTAGTATGTGATCTAAACATATATATTTACCAACAAATATTTTTTTTTTAAATATCCCAAAAAGATAAATTTATTTTAGATGGTGAAGTTAACATTAAAACAATTCTAGTATGTGATCTAAACATATATATTTACCACAAATATTTTTTTTTTTAATACTCCAAAAAGATAATATTTATTTAGATGGTGAAGTTAACATTAAAACATTCTAGTAATGTGATCTAAACATTATATTTACCAACAAATATTTTTTTTTTTAAATACTCCAAAAAGATAAATTTATTTTAGATGGTGAAGTTAACATTAAAACATTCATAGTATGTGATCTAACAAATATATTTACCAACAAATATTTTTTTTTTTAAATACTCCAAAAAGATAAATTTATTTTAGATGGTGAAGTTAACATTAAAACATTCTAGTATGTGATCTAAACATATATATTTACACAACAAATATTTTTTTTTTTAAATACTCCAAAAAGATAAATTTATTTTAGATTGGTGAAGTTAACATTAAAACATTCTAGTATGTGATACTAAACATATATATTTACCAACAAATATTTTTTTTTTAAATACTCCAAAAAGATAAATTTATTTATTTTAGATGGTGAAGTTAACATTAAAACACTACTCTAGTATGTGATCTAAACATATATATTTACAACAAATATTTTTTTTTTATAATACTCAAAAAGATAAATTTATTTTAGATGGTTGAAGTTAACATCTTAAAACATTCTAGGTATGTGACTCTAAAAATAATTACCCAACAAATTATTTTTTTTTTTTTAAATACTCCAAAAAGATAAATTTATTTTAGATGGTGAAGTTAACATTAAAACATTCTAGTATGTGATCTAAACATATATATTTACCAACAAATATTTTTTTTTTTAAATACTCCAAAAAGATAAATTATTTTAGATGTGAAGTTAACATTAAAACATTCTAGTATGTGATCTAAACATATATATTTACCAACAAATATTTTTTTTTAAATACTCCAAAAAGATAAATTTATTTTAGATGGTGAAGTTAACATTAAAACATTCTAGTATGTGATCTAAACATATATATTACCAACAAATATTTTTTTTTTAAATACTCCAAAAAGATAAATTTATTTTAGATGGTGAAGTTAACATTAAAACATTCTAGTATGTGATCTAAACATATATATTTACCAACAAATATTTTTTTTTTTAAATACTCCAAAAAGATAAATTTATTTTAGATGGTGAAGTTAACATTAAAACATTCTAGTATGTGATCTAAACATATATATTACCAACAAATATTTTTTTTTTTTTAAATACTCCAAAAAGATAAATTTATTTTAGATGGTGAAGTTAACATTAAAACATTCTAGTATGTGATCTAAACATATATATTTACCAACAAATATTTTTTTTTTAAATACTCCAAAAAGATAAATTTATTTTAGATGGTGAAGTTAACATTAAAACATTCTAGTATGTGATCTAAACATATATATTTACCAACAAATACTTTTTTTTTTTAAATACTCCAAAAGATAAATTTATTTTAGATGGTGAAGTTAACATTAAAACATTCTAGTATGTGATCTAAACATATATATTTACCAACAAATATTTTTTTTTTAAATACTCCAAAAAGATAAATTTATTTTAGATGGTGAAGTTAACATTAAAAACATTCTAGTATGTGATCTAAACATATATATTTACCAACAAATATTTTTTTTTTAAATACTCCAAAAAGATAAATTTATTTTAGATGGTGAAGTTAACATTAAAACATTCTAGTATGTGATCTAAACATATATATTTACCAACAAATATTTTTTTTTTTAAATACTCCAAAAAGATAAATTTATTTTAGATGGTGAAGTTAACATTAAAACATTCTAGTATGTGATCTAAACATATATATTTACCAACAAATATTTTTTTTTTAAATACTCCAAAAAGATAAATTTATTTTAGATGGTGAAGTTAACATTAAAACATTCTAGTATGTGATCTAAACATATATATTTACCAACAAATATTTTTTTTTTAAATACTCCAAAAAGATAAATTTATTTTAGATGGTGAAGTTAACATTAAAACATTCTAGTATGTGATCTAAACATATATATTTACCAACAAATATTTTTTTTTTTAAATACTCCAAAAAGATAAATTTATTTTAGACGGTGAAGTTAACATTAAAACATTCTAGTATGTGATCTAAACATATATATTTACCAACAAATATTTTTTTTTTAAATACTCCAAAAAGATAAATTTATTTTAGATGGTGAAGTTAACATTAAAACATTCTAGTATGTGATCTAAACATATATATTTACCAACAAATATTTTTTTTTAAATACTCCAAAAAGATAAATTTATTTTAGATGGTGAAGTTAACATTAAAACATTCTAGTATGTGATCTAAACATATATATTTACCAACAAATATTTTTTTTTAAATACTCCAAAAGATAAATTTATTTTAGATGGTGAAGTTAACATTAAACATTTCGTATTTTTTTAAAAACCACAATCAGGACATTAGGATAAATAAACAGTGATAGAAATATTTTCAAAATGAAATGAAAGATGAGAAAGTATTAAAGAAAAAATGCTTTTTTCCGTTAGCAGGGATTTTTTTGGTCTTTTTTTTTTTTAAAGGTTAAAAAAAATTTTTTAAAGTTTAAGCATTGACTTCACAATCTAAAACAAATTTATCTTTTTGGAAATACTTTGGGAATTTTTTTTCTTATAAAATTGATATATATATATATATATATATATATATATATATATATATATATTAAGAATGAAGTGTTGTGTTATGCTGTACAAATTTAATGAGATCTTCATAAGTTTTTCAATGCCTTGTTTGATCAACAATCAAACTATTCAAAATGGTTTCACAAGTTGAATCATTGCTAAAATCAGATAGACAATGAACACCCGAAAAAACATAGGGATGTTGTGTTTTTATATACCATTATAAAAATGAGGCCAATAGTCCAAAAAATCAAAATAATATATCAAGCCTCATCTCAAAAATTCAGACAAATTAATTTTTTTAATAAGACAATTTTATTTAGACTGTTTTTTTCTCATATAATTCATTCATCTTTTTGTCTTCAAGTAAATATAATCTCCTTAAAAAAGTTAAACTGGTGAAGTCCCAATTCTGGAGGTCTAGGCAAAGTGGACTACCCCTTTATCATCATTACTCCCAGGTACACTCTGACCTGGAATGGTAGTACCTGTTAGAGTCCCTTTGCATCTGATGGTGAAGTTTCAATTTTGGAGGTCTGGGGAAAGTGGACTACCCCTTTCATCACCATTACTCCTAGATCCACTCAGACCCACAGTGATAGTACCTGTTAGGGTCACATTTATGGGTTAAATAGATCAAAAAATAAGTTTTTAAAAATGTGTTTAAAAAAATTGAATACCCATCAAGAATAAATAAACAAAATCTCTTCAGCATAAAATAAACAACAAGCTGTAAAATCCAACAAACCAACCTTCAAAAAGTTATTGCGAATTCTCACAATAACTCGTAACTACAGACGGGCGGCAGCAGATTTCAAAAAATACCACTGACGTGGCCTGTAATCAAGCAACCTCAGAAACCAAAACTTCAAAAAATAAATGTTGGCTTGTACAAAAGCTGAACAAAACACTAATTAAACTACAATTTAGCAAAACAGAAACTTATTCTAAAACATCTAACAAGTTACAAACTCATTTTCTGCCCGGTCCCAACAAAAAAAATCTCCTTTTTTATGCCTACTGGACAGGATTGAAAATAGGCAGGAGACAGGAAGAGCTAGTCCACTATTGGCACATGGGAGCTACACCACTACCCGCTCACCCCTATCTTAAAATTAATTTTAACAAAGTCTAGAATGCTCCCTTCCAACAATTTCTTTTCTTTTTTTTCTGAAGGTATTGTGATATAAGCAATGACATAGTTTCGGTTACAGACACATAGACACAGAATCTCCATTATAATAAGATATTGCTAAAACTTGTGTCATAAAATAATAAATGCATTTATTTTTATTAACTTATTTATGTTGTTTATTTCCATCATTGATTTATTTATTTTTTATTTATTTTTTTTTAGTCTTCACTTACTGAGGATCGTGTTACTTTAGTACGAGCTGCTTATGCTGAAAACATTGCTGAACTTGCAGAAATTGCACTCAGGTAGGTTTACCCAGTTTTTTCTTGTGATAAACGTATGATACCCTGTCCTCATCAGCCGCTAACCAGGGATGGTAATGCATTTTTAGTGGCTAAAGGTAGTATTTTTTACCTGTTTGATGGGATATTTCTAAATTCATTACCTATTCACCTCAGAACTCCTTCTATTCAAATAAAGTCCTATTATTATCCTATTATTATCATAATCTGAGTCCCTCTGTTCAATGATGAACTAACCATCAGTTTTTGTACTTTGCTTGTGTGTGGTGGGAGATCGACTGTCAATGGTTTAACTCTTTGCCAACTAAATTCCCCCCATGACAGTACCAAATTTTCTAGGTATTTTTTACCTGTATGTTGGGATATTTTAAAGCTCACTATCTATTCAACTCAGAACTAATCCCATTCAAATAAAATCCTATTATTATTGTAATATGAGTCCTTCTGCTCAATTATGATGAACTAACCATCAGTTTTTGTACTTTGCTTGTGTGTGGTATGCATAGAAACAGTTCTTGGTTGGTTGCTCCTTCAAACTTGTTTACAATTATTTTTAATGTTAATAATATAGCTCCTACAATTTTAAAGTCGTGCACTTCATGAAAAATTATTTTCAATATGGGTTGTTCCTCTAAACTTATTGTTGGGGGAAAATTTGGTAGGCAAAGCGTTAAAAGGATGTTAATGAATATAAATTTATTTTTGAATAATGGAGAAATAAATAAAATAATTCACAATGACTTAATAGTCAATACTAGCAGGACTTGTGGATATAAACACAGTAATAATCTAAGTATAGGGTGACCAAAAAAATTGAATTTGGGTTCTATTTTTTTTTTTTTTTTTGTGCTGGTAGTCTGCATCAGTAATAGTATATATATAGTTAAAAGGATGTTAACAATATAAATTTATTTTTGAATAATGGAGAAAGAAAGAAAAGAATTCACAATGACTTAATAGTCAATACTAGCAGGACTTGTGGATATAACACAGTAATAATCTAAGTATAGGGTGACCAAAAAAATTGAATTTGGGTTCTATTTTTTTTTTTTTTTTTTTTTTTTTTGGTAGTCTGCATCAGTAATAGTATATATATAGTTAAAAGGATGTTAACAAATATAAATTTATTTTTGAATAATGGAGAAAATAAATAAAAAATTCACAATGACTTAATAGTCAATACTAGCAGGACTTGTGGATATAACACAGTAATAATCTAAGTATAGGGTGACCAAAAAAATTGAATTTGGGTTCTATTTTTTTTTTTTTTTTTTTGTGCTGGTAGTCTGCATCAGTAATAGTATATATATAGTTAAAAGATGTTAACAAATATAAATTTATTTTTGAATAATGGAAAAAAAGAAAAGAATTCACAATGACTTAATAGTTAATATTATTTTGTTTATTTGTAGGGTTTTGGATATGGTTCATTTGACAGATCCTGATGAGGTTAATCAAGAGAATGCTCAGTACAGCACGCAATGCCAGGTAACTATTATCACTTTTATTTCTCAATTGATTGTAGGTATATTGAATTATTGTGAAATATACATATTTACCCAACCCCTCCACATGAGTAGGAGGGGACACAAGGTCAATTTCTCAAGCAGAGTTTAACAGATTTAAACTCAGTTTTCCTTCTAGACTGGTTTTTATGCATATTTTGTGTTATTTACATTATCAAATTTGTCATTGATAAATATTGAAAGGCTGTATTTCTATTCTACGGTGTGAGCACAAAAAACACTCCTATAAAAAAATTACTAAAAGAAAACATGCAACAAATGTTACATACTCATACACATATACGCATGTTGGGTATACACACAAGTGTTCTTTTACTGGAGAGAGTAGAGAGATAGACACAGGTAGACAGAGAGATGCATATGCATTTTGCATTACTTACTTCTTTGGCCACTTGGTGATCTCTAGTCGTTTCTATTCTTACTCTCCATGTTGAATTCTATTTCTAGATTCCTGTTGGCTGTTTGTCTTTGATGCATTCCTTCTTCTTGGTCAGTCTTTTTGCCAAGACATTCATCAAGCAAGAACACCATATTATTTCTTTAAACCTTTATTGCTTAAACTTCTTCTAACTAACACGACGCGCATGTGCATTTGAGCCCAGCTAAAGCAGACATGCCTTCTGCCTGACGCCCAAGCTAGAACTGAGGGTTAACTCGGTCCCACATGACTTCACGTATTTCGCGGGCTTTCTGTAATATTCCATGGAAAGTCCTGCCCATGATATGCAAAGGGGCCATCCCTTCAGAAATACAGGGGGTTGACAATAATCTATGCATAGATTATGTAACACAAAGTACAGGTTGATTAAAAAGTAACTCCCTATTTTAAACTATAATTTTGCTGACCAGTTATCAATACTTGGGAGAATATTGAAGACTTGATTTTTATGCAAGATGGTGCTCCTCCACATTCATCAGGACAATTGGATGAGTAGGGTGTTGTCTAACCAGAGTTAGAATTCTTTTCAAAATATAAAAAACAAAAATGAGAAAATATTTTTTTTAAATGTTCTTTTATTTATTTATTTATTTTTTTTATTTTATTTTTTAGATAAAATTCTGCAATCGGAAAAATTAAATTTATCATTTTTCATTTTCAATTGTCCTGATGAAGGTTTTATAACAAACCGAAACGTTTTAACATCAACTTACTTCCCCATCTACAAATAAATTTATCCTTTTTTTTTCTTATTTGCAAGTAATATATATATAATATATATATATATTCAATCATCAACAAGTTTAAGAATATTAATAACATTTTATTCTTTGCAATACAAATTCTATCCATCCACCAAAACTTTCAAATTTTTAACGGTCTCTGCGTTCCAAATGATTAAAAAATATTCTTTTTTTGAACATTTTAAAATTCTGTTTTGTCTCCAACGGATTTTAATCTCTACTCAAAAAATAAAAAAATTCACTCTGATGAAGGTCGTAAAAAATCTCTGTGTACGGAATATTTTTACATTTTTCCTATTATTATTATTATTATTATCATCATTTCAACTCCATCTGATTATTTTAATAATAATAACGTAAATCCGTATACATTTTGATAAACAGACCGAAACACATGTGTAAGTGATATCGATTAAAAGTGATATCAATAAAATTCATTTTTATCCATATACATTGCTTTTCTTTACTCATTTTTCCTCATATATATATATATATATATATACATATATGTTAGTTAAGAGTAAAGAAATGAATCCGATGGTATATATAGATCAAATGATATGAAAAAACTGAATTTATTTCTGCAACTTTGCATTGCCAATATTTCAATTTCATCAAAAAAATCTTCTTCAGAGCATATTAATAGGAAGACAATTGTGACCATTTTATGATGTGATTGTTTTCTACCGGATTCTTTAAGAGAGAAAAAACTGTCACAATGGTCTTCCCATTAATATGCTCTGAAGAAGATTTTTTTGATGAAATCAAAATATTGCAATATCAGCAATGCAAAGTTGTAGAAATAAATTCAGTTAAACAACATCTGTGTTTTTTCATATTTTATATATATATATATATATATATAAGGTTTTTTTTTTATAGTATCTTTGAAGCATTGTACGTATGTGTAATATAAAGATTTTTGAAGGCAATTTACAATGCAATATGTGTTGAAAATTATATTTATTTAACGCCATATATTTGAAATTTTTTTTTTCTTTTTCGTAAAAATTAAAAGAATTTCGAACAATCTCCATGAGCGCAGGAGCAGCCGAACCGAATTAACATCACGAAAATAGCCGATTCAACATCACGGAAGTAAACGAAAAAGAAAAAAAAATTTTCAAATATATGGCATTCCTCAACTTCTTAAAACAGCAGATGATTACAACATCGCCGTGGGATAAGTACTATAAAAAAACACCTAGTACTTTCAATAACTCTGAAGATGGAATTTTACTTCCGAAAATATTTAGAATTAAAAAAAAAAAAAAAAAAGTTAAATAAATATAATTTTCAGCACATATTGCATTGTAAATTGCCTTCAAAAATCTTTATATTATTATATATATATATATATATATAATCAGAACTAATCACTAGTATAAAAGATATACAAGAAAAGATATGTACAAATGTTTATGTAAATATATTTTTATTATCTTTAAGGTTTTATTTTTTTAATTAATTTTTAATTTTTGTTTTCTTATCGATATAGGTTAGCTACGATACAGAATTGCAAGCTCTTCAAGAAATTATACAACAGAAAGTTGTAAATTTACTCTGTGATCAAGATAATATTGTAAAACGAACATTATTAGAAAATGGATTCACACGTCTTTGCGTCTTTTTGGGACGACAAAAAGGTTTGAAAATATTTTACTTATTTCCTTGTTCATTTTTTTTTTTAATCATTTAAGATGGGTTCTTTTTTTTTTTGGGGGGGGGGTCTTGTTTCTTGTTAAAAGCGTTTGTTGGCATTGTCAGTTATGTTTTGGCTGGTTCCTTGGGGGTTTCAGATCTTTCAACATAAATGAATTCAATGCAGCAATATTATTTGAAAAAAAAAGAGTTAAAATGATGTTGTCTACTTTAAGCCACTGGTAGTGGCTCTCACATGTGTCACTTCTTTACCCTCAGATTACAATGATAATAGGACTTTATTTTAATAGAATGACATCTAAGGTAAATAGATAATGAATTTTTAAATATACCATTATACAGGTAAAAGATACCAAGAAAATTTGGTACAGCCATGGGGGAAATTTGGTAGGCAAAGAGTTTGACCTTAATTTCAATTTTACTGCAAACAGTTTTAGCAATTGTTAAAGATAATATATTTCAAATGATTTTCTTTGAATATACATTTGACTTAATTACTTTGCATCTAATTCCTAAATTATTAAGTTTTGCTTAAATATTTTAAAGTTTCTATGATGTTATATATATATATATATATATATATATATATATATATAACTCCAACAAACACCATAGGATCTTGCTCCACAGCCTGATGATTGCTATTTAGCATGAAACCGCGGTCGCTGATAATGAACATTGATCTGTGAAAACATTGTAAAATAAATAAATATTAGCTCTTACAAACTGTGATTGAGCACTATATTTTCTTTGTTTCATCGCAAAAAAATTTTGTTTTTACATATACCTATATATATAATATATATATATATATATATATATATATATATATATATATGAGGAAAGAGGATTGGAATAAATCCAACAGAATGTAGTAGAGATATGAGGAACAACAAGGACAAAACTCAGACAAACGTATGTAGGAGATATATTTTGCTAAGCATTCAGCTCAGCATCATCAGTCGCTTTATTGATTATTAAGGCATCATACAAGTGTAATCATCAATAAAGCGACTGATGATGCTGAGCTGAATGCTTAGCAAAATATATCTCCTACATACGTTTGTCTGAGTTTGGTTCCTGTGTTCCTCATATCTCTACCACACACACACACACACACACACACATATATATATATATATATATATATATATATATATAATCCTTCAATCTGATTGGTTGAGATAAAAACAACAAACTAAACCAAACCAAATATATTGAAAATTATGAATCAGATATAAAATACATCCACAAAAATGTACCTGTAAAGGAAAATTGAGTACCAACTTTTATTTCGCATTCTAACAGTTTTTGAATTTAATTAACTCAAACGTTTGATAAACCTTTAAAACAAATCAAATCTTTATGATATGTTTGTTACTAAAATATATTTTTTGTTTTTTCTATTTTGTTAATTTCTTACAGCCAGTGACGAACTTCTGTCTCATATGATAACATTCCTCAACGACAAGGTAAGTCTGACCATTATGCCTTTTCTTATTAATTTGAAATATTAAATTAACAATAATAAATATTTTTTAAATATATTAAGTTTCAATAATAAATATTTTTTAGATTTATTGAATTTCAATATTGAATATTTTAATAAATATATTAAATTTCAATATTGAATATTTTTAATAAATATATTAAATTTCAATAATAAATATTTTTAATAAATATATTAAATTTCAATAATAAATATTTCTAATAAATATATTAAATTTCAATAATATTATTTTTTAATATCATATTAAATTTCAATAATAATATTTTTTAATATCATATTAAATTTCAATAATAATATTTTTTAATATCATATTAAATTTCAATAATAATATTTTTTAATATTATAATAAATTTCAATAATAATATTTTTTTAATATATTAAATTTCAATAATAATATTTTTTAATATCATTAAATTTCAATAATAATATTTTTTAATATTATATTAAATTTCAATAATAAATATTTCTAATAAAAATAATAAATTTAAATAATAAATATTTTTTATTATTATAATAAATTTAAATAATAAATATTTTTTATTATTATAATAAATTTAAATAATAAATATTTTTTATTGTTACAATAAATTTAAATAATAAATATTTTTTATTGTTACAATAAATTTCAATAATAAATATTTTTTAATATATATTAAATTTCAATAATAAATATTTTTAATATTATATTAAATTTCCATAATAAATATTTCTAATAATAATAAAATTTCAATAATAAATATTTTTTATTATTAAATTTCAATAATAAATATTTTTTGATATTATATTAAATTTCAATAATAATTTATTTTTTCTTTTAATTTTAATTTAGGATGATTGGCAGTTAAGAGCATCATTTTTTGAAAACGTTGTTGGTGTAGCTGCTTATGTTGGATGGCAAAGTTCATGTGTGTTAAAACCTCTCATACAACAGGTACATAGCTTCTCTAATTATAATTCAATAATACATTTTTAAAGTTCAGTTTTGGCACAAAATTATGTTCATTCAAAAAAAAAAAAAAAAAAAAAAAGAACGCTCTGTCAGAATATGCTGACTATATCCTCTGCAGAGAACTAAGACCCCCACACACACACACACACACAAAAAAAAAAGGTTCTTGTGTGTTTAGAACCACTTATGCAATAGGTAAACATTTTTCAAATATTCATTCATCAAAGTTCTGGTTAAGTCAATTTTGACAAAAATTATGTTCACTCAAAAAAAAAAAAGAAAGAATGGCCTGTCAGCAGGGCTTAGAATACACTGACTGTATCTCCTGCAGAGATATAAGAACCACCATCTAGACCAGTGATTCTCAACGTGGTCCAGCTGGACCATCTGTCATCCACAGAACATTTCGAAGCCACAAAAATGTTTTAGCCATTTCACAAAAATTTAACTAATTTAGCGCTTCTTATAATGACCCCCTCCACACACACACACAGAGTTGAAAATCTCTATTTAAGCACACGTCGATGATCGGCGGAAAAATGAATTGTCTTGTCTTACTTTAACACGTGGAACAGCTTAAAAGTAAAAGTAGGATTGGTCCATGGGAATTTTTTGAATAAAAAATGGTCCATAAGCCGATAAAGGTTGAGAAGCACTGATTTAGACCCCACTAGGGATGTAAGGGATATTCTTTTTTGCTCTTTATCTTATCAAAGAGATAACATTGGATATTTTCTTTTTTATGATTTAAGAACCACCACACACACAACACACGCACGCACGCACGCACACATACACACACACATACACACACGCATACGAACACACACTGCAAATAAATTCAAGTATGTTAAAACCACTTACACAATGGTAAGTAATTTCTCAAATGTTTCCACTAATGAATTTAAAAGTTGAAGCTAAGCTGATTTTTGCTTTATCTTATCAGAGTTATAACCTTAGATATTGCTTGTACCAGCATTAGGAATAACAAAGTAGTTTTTGATTTTCACAGGTATTTATTGGTCTTCTGTACCCTTGAGTCTTTGATACATTCGACGTGGTTTACCGTAAACTAAAAATAAACAAAACAAAGGATATAACAAATGCATAAATAAACCAGTTAACAAAAAGATAAAATTTCAATTTCAATGCAGCTTACCAACTTTTACTTCCTCCAGGGCTGCGGAGTGAAATGATATCAAGGTCTCATGTACTAGATGTACTAATATAGAACATCACATGCAAATGACCCAATATACAAACATCTCATGCAAATAATCCAGTATACAAAAAAAAACTGTGCTGTAATTCTGCTTTACTCGCAGAAGGCCTCGAGTTCAATCCTCGCCGAAACCACCAACCATGCTGCAACATTGCTTTTATTTTTATTTTTTATTTTTTTTTTTTTTTATATCATTTAAGACTTTTTTTTTAATTTCTTGTTTCAGGGTTTAAGTGATACCGAAGAATTTGTCATCTTCAAATCACTCGGTGCTCTTTCCTCTTTAGTGGAATTGGGCCTTATCCAAAAGTATGAATTCATACAAGAAGTTGTTCCATTTTTAGCCCATCCTGTAAGTATTTTGCTTTTTTTTTTTCTCTCTCTTCCAAGACATTAAAACAAAAAAAGTTTTTCTCTGAATGTTTAGATGAGGCTTGAAGATTAGTATTATCTGCGTTATTCGGACTATTGTCCCCATTTTCATTTTTATTTGTACAATGTTTCGGCCAATATGCCCTCCGGCCTTCTTCAGGATACCTCCGTGGACTAAATAAAGGGTTAGGTTCAAAGTTCCGTGATGGGTCCCGATTACGACATGAAAGTTCCCGAGTTCGAAAAGAAGGTTCTTTTCGAACCCAGGAATTTTCTTGTCGTAATCGGGAGCCATCACGGAACTTTGAACCTAACCCTTTATTTAGTCCATGGGGGTATCCTGTTCTCATTCCGCTAACCATAGCTGGGGTAGGAGTTGTGTTTATTTTTCTATGTTACTGCCACTACTCAGGATTGAACCCAGAATCCAGAGATAACTGTCACTTAGAACTGTCTTAACCTAACTACCTTATCCACTAGGCCATGTGTCCAATTGGACAAGGTTCCCGAGTCCGACAAGAAATACCTGAAGAAGGCCGGAGGGCATATCGGCCGAAACATACAAATAACAATGAAGATGGGGACAATAGTCTGAATAACGCAGATAATACTAAAAAAAATTTTTTATGCACTTTAAATCTAAAATTTAAATTTGAGATATAGAATTACAAACTTTTTAATATATCATTAGAACATTGGTTGGAATATTTATTTATTTATATAATTTGAAAAAATGAATAAATGAACAGAAATTACAATTTTTTGTTATTTTTTTATTCATTTATATTTTTTGTATTCTTGTCTAATATTTTTATTTTTATTTTTGTAGGGGATTTGGGTTCGCCATGGTGCAGTTGGTTTCATAACTGCTGTTGCCCGTGTTTTGAATATAGCAGATGTTCTTTGTAACCTGATACCAAAAGTTAAAATGTTTTTAGACCAAAATATTCTGCATATTGATCAAAAAGTAAGTTTATTTTTATATTCATAATTAGGAATGAAGAAGGTTTTATATAATCTGAAATGTTTGAACATCAACTTTACCACCAATAATAAACTTCCATCGGAAACATTTTTTCACGCTCAGAGTTGCGGAGACATGGAATAAACTGCCCGCGTCTGTTGTAGTCTGCTGAAGCACTGAGTTTTCAAAGCCTCCATGCTTCCTGTAGTCCGCCGAATTGATTTCCTCATTTTACTCCCATTCATGATTAAATACATTTTAATTCAATTTATTATATATTAGATATTGTTATTATTTATTTGAATTTATTATATATAAATGTTATTATTTATTTGAATTTATTATATATAAATGTTATTATTTATTGAATTTATTATATATAAATGTTATTATTTATTTGAATTTATTATATATAAAATGTTATTATTATTTATTGAATTTATTATATATAAATTTATTATTATTTATTTGAATTTATTATATATCAAATGTTATTATTATTTAATTTAATTAATTATATATTACATATTATTATTATCTATTTGAATTTATAATATTACATATTGTTATTATTTATTTGAATTTATTATATATCAAATATTATTATTATTTAATCTAATTAATTATATATTACATATTGTTATTATTTATTTCAATTGATGATATATTACATTTGTTATTATTTAATTCAATCTGTTATATATTAAATATTTTTGTTATTATTGGTTGGTCAAATGTATATTATGTCTTGAAAATCTACAAATGCCAATTCATCAAAAAAAATTTTAAAAAGCAATTCAAACACTTGCACATTAATTTCCATTAAGATATACCCATTAATTTTTTTTTTCAGCATATTCTCCTGAGCTGTATCGGTGAGCCTGTGCCACGTGCTGTATTTGACTATGTTGTTCGATCATCACTAGTCGATGCCATTTATGATGTACTACAAAAACGAAGTGATATCCGTAAGAATGCAAGAAGAGGACACAAAATACCCTACCCTCATATGGATGACAATATGTCCCAGGTAAAACGGTTTTTTATTTTTATTTTATTTTTATTTGGCTTGCCTCTTGTGACTTAACCCAATACTACTTGAAACAGAACCCTATAGCAGCTCGGCAATACAGTTATCTTGTACTTCCCTTCTTAGGGCTGACAATTTGTATGCAAAAGTCGACTATTAATATAAAAATATTGTTTATCATATGACAAAACTGTTTATTATAGAGTAATACTTTATTATACAATATTGTTTATTATATGACAAAACTGTTTATTATACAACAAAACTGTTATTATAGAGTAATACTTTATTATACAATATTGTTTATATATGACAAAAATTATACAACAAACTGTTTATTATAGAGTAATACTTTATTATACAATATTGTTATTATATGACAAAACTGTTTATTATACAACAAAACTGTTTATTATAGAGTAATACTTTTTATACAATATTGTTTATTATATGACAAAAACTGTTTATTATAGAGTAATACTTTATTATACAATATTGTTTATTATATGACAAACTGTTTATTATAGAGTAATACTTTATTATACAATATTGTTTATATATGACAAAACTGTTTATTATAGAGTAATACTTTATTATACAATATTGTTTATTATATGACAAAAACTGTTTATTATAGAGTAATACTTTATTATACAATATTGTTTAATATTATTATTATAGAGTAATACTTTATTATACTTATTATACAATATTGTTTATTATATGACAACGTTGTTTATTATTTCCTGAAATATTAATGTTTCATTTTGAATAATTTCAGACATTGATAACTTTTTTTTTTCAATCAAGTATAAAAGTATATTTTTCTGAATTTAATAAGAAAATATTTTCTTGTAGATTTTTCGAAAACTCACATCCCTTGGCATGAATGAATCTGCTGAAGAAAAGTTACTCGTAAGTAAATAAATATTTATTTGCAAAATGTATTTATATATATATATATATATATATAAAGTCTTTCCTTGATAGAGTTCAACCAAAATTGAGAACATACATATAAAAATTTGCATATATATTTTTACATATATATTATAAATGAATGAATAAATGGATACTTTTGATAAAAAGATCCCAAAATCAATTTATATCTGATCACAGGTATTCATTTATTAATTTAAATAATATATATATATATAATTATTTCTACTAAATTAATTTGCTCTGCTTTAAAAAATATAGGTTAAGGTGACCTATGTCCTCAACAAAAACCTATCAGTTCAAATGTAAAATAAAAAAGTCAACGGGGCAGCCTAAAGTCTGTATCAGCCAGTCAGCGAGGGAGTCTATCCCCTTTGCTAGACCAAGGAGATTGTTCTAGCATCTGAGGTGGAGCGACACACCTACCATCAGCTCCTTACTTTACCGCACAGATCCCTGTGCTACTCATACGCTGAGTTGGCGAGACCAGTATCAAACTAGGAACCTTGTGGTTTCTAGCCGAACGCTCTACGCTCTACCACTGAGATAACCCGGCCCCTTTTGTAAAATCGGATAAAATCCTTTGTTTAAATTAAAATGATAAATTTATCTGTATTTATGAGATGAGGCTTGATGTGAACGATTTTAATATTTTGGACTGTTGTCCTCATCTTTATTGTGGTATGTATAATCACAATGTTGAGACCGCTGCATTCTTGTTCCTTGTTTAGGGGTTTCTTATTTACCTTAGAATAATATATTGGCTAGATTATTTAATTGAATTTACTATAAATTCAAATCTAGCTGATATATTATTCTAAGGCAAAAAATATCAAATATCAAATATTAAATACTTTTTTTCATAGATTATGTCAAATGCTAGATCTACTGCACGGGTTTCAGCTGAAAAAATAGAGCTTTTATTTGGGAGAAAGAAAAAAAAATAGTAATTTTTTTTAATTTTTTTTTAAGTATTAAACATTTAGATAATTTTAATATTTTGGACTGTTGTCCTCATCTTTATTGTGATATGTATAATCACAATGTTGAGACCACTGTATCTCTGGGCCATGTTCAAGGGTTTCTTATTTACCTTGGAATAATATATTGACTAGATCATTTAATTGAATTTACTATAAATTTAGCTCTAGCTGATATATTATTCTAAGGCAAAAAATATCAAAATATTAAATACTCAATAATAAAAAATGAAAAACAAACCACAAAACCAAAAAAAAATCATTATCTATTTTTTCAATTTACTTCCAAATTTTGTTAAAAAAATTTAACAAAATTTGGAAGTAAATTGAAAAAATAGATAATGATTTTTTTAGGTTTTGTGGTTTGTTTTTCATTTTTTATTATTTTTTACATTATGATTATTTATGTACCACCGATATAATTTTATATTTTTTATATTTAAATATGATTTTTATTATTTTTAGGCTATGAAAGATTTTGTGTTAAAATTGAACAGATCTAGATCAAGGTAAGCATAAGATAAACTTTTTTTATTTTTTCCCACATTTTTGTCATAAAACCTATTTTATTTAAAAATATAAAAATATTTTGTAATCTTTTCATTATTTACTATATGAAAATCTGTTACATTTCCTCTTTTCTTTTTCTTTTTTTTCTTTTTTTTTTTTTTTTTTCTTTTCTTTTTTTCTTTTCTTTTTTCTTTTCTTTTTTTTTTTTCTTTTTTCTTTTTTCTTTTTTTTTTCTTTCTTTTTTTCTTTTCTTTTTTTTTTTTTTTTTTTTCTTTTCTTTTTTCTTTTTTTTCTTTTCTTTTTTTTTTTCTTTTTTTTCTTTCTTTTTTTTTCTTTTCTTTTTTTCTTTTTTTTCTTTTCTTTTTTTTTTTTTTCTTTTTTTTTCTTTTTTTTTTTCTTTCTTTTTTTTTCTTTTCTTTTTTCTTTTCTTTTTTTTTTTTTCTTTTTCTTTTTTTTCTTTTTTTTTTCTTTTCTTTTTTTTTTTCTTTTTTTCTTTTCTTTTTTTTTCTTTTTTTTTCTTTTTTCTTTCTTTTTCTTTCTTTTTCCCCACATCTAAATCTTCATCAGAAAATTGTTTCCATTTACAATCTTTTGTAATCTTTCTTTAAAACATATTTATAATTACATAAATATTCAAACAAAAAATATTGTTTTCAGGAGCAACACAATTTCTTTCCAGGATATTATTTACACACTTTCCACTTGTTACTAGCACTGTCTTGCTTCAAAATCAGACTGCAATCCTTGTCTCAGGCGACACTGCGTTTATATTGCAATGGCTTGTTTCTGATTGGTTTGCCATCTCCTGTGAGATCTTGTTGTTTCTCTCTTCCAAGGTTTCATAAAAAATTATTTATGGAAAAACAAACAATTCCATTCTGATTATCTAAGTACTATATATATTTACCAACCCCTCCACACGAGCAAGATGCAACACAAGGTCAATTTCTTAAGCAAAGTTTTAACAGGTTTGAATTCAGAGTTTTCCTTCTCCTAGACTGGTTACCTAACCATGGTTAAAGCGTTTCAGTCTGCCCTTGCTATTTACCCATAGCTGGTGGAGAATTGATTCATACTTTCCCCCAAGGGTATTTAGCGCCAGTTGAAATGCCAAACCGCCTTCTGTCCAGAATTGAAACTCTGAAGTTTGACAAGTTCTTATTCCCCTCGATTTCTAACCATTTAGTCCACGTTGCCTCCATTAAATTTATTTTAAGAAAGTAACCCTAAGCTTTTTAGGGCCAGGGAAGGTATTTATACTAGACCCAGTCTACTCGACGGGATAATTTTAATGTCAGAGTGGGACATTTCGAATTCAGTATGGGAAGAAACGTGGTACCTTCCCCAGAGTTCTCTAGCTAGAAGTTTACCGCTCCCCAGAGTATACTTATCTAGGATCTGT
>CM042179.1:48421349-48466349 GCA_023376005.1 Doryteuthis pealeii
ATTGTTTATGAGAGTTTATTAATCTTTAATTATTATGATTTATTCCTTTACCTTATTGTCATTATCATTATTATTTGTTACTCTTATTTTTATTTTTATTTTTAGTTTTATTTTAATTTTTTAATTTTTTTCTTATTTTTTTATTTCTATATTATTTTGTTATCTTTATCTTTCTCTTTCTTCTTCTCTTCTTTTCTTCTTTTTTCGTTTTATTATTTTTAGCCTTTAAATTCTGCTCATTTTGTATATACACTCTTACAACCATTTCTCCAAGGAATCTGCCCTAAGCTAAGCCACACCTCATCCAAAACATAGACCTCCCCGCCTCATCCAAAGAAACTAACCCCACCCATTCCAAAATAAGACACCAACCCTCCCTCCCTAAATTGATAGATATAAAAGAGATGTTACTTTGGGAAATTCTCAGTAAGAGTCATGTTCTTGTGATTACCTGAAGATGCCGTATTAATACGGTTGAAATAAATTATTGTAATGAAGCAAGTTTAGAGTTTTTCTTCATTTACTATATATATATATATATATATATATATATATATATAATATATATATATATAACATCACTTAAACCATAGCTGAGAAGGAATTCATCTACCATCTCCAATTTGGTGGCAGTTCCAGCATGAGTCTACCTGATCCTGGGTAATCACAATAATTTCTTTCTTTTTTTGCCCCCTCCCCCTCATTATGAATTTCTTGCATTCTCTATCATAGTTCTTCTTCCTGTGGTAATCCTCTGATGAGACTCAGGTGAAAACAAAGAATTCTTATTTAGAATGAATCTGCTTGTGATTGTAATATATAAGTCAAAGTCAGAATACTTTGTTTTTATATATTTGCATTTCAGTGTCGAAAGACAATGATAAAGTTTTTGTGCCCCTGAAGTTAAAGCGCCTCCTGTGACTGTGAAGTCCGATGTTTGAAAAACATTCTCGACCACTGATGTCACATTTGAAGGCTGTCCCTGAAGATGTTGATGTGCCGATGCTTAGTTGCCGCTGCTTTCTTCTGGACCTCTTAGCTTCATGGTGTTGCGCCAGGGTGACTTCTGACATGAGCAATCCTCTATGGAGAGTCTGCCGCCAACGATGGTGGTCCTGAGCTAAATCTTCCCAGCTGGAAGGGGCAATGCCAAAGCATCAGAGATCCTTCTTTTGTTTGTCTATTTTCTACATATTAGTCTAGATAATTTATAGAATAATATTAGTAACTTTTTCTCTAATTTGTAACACATTTCTTTCTTTATTCCAGATCTCGAAGAAAGAAAAGTCCACAATTGGAAAACTCCGGGGTTGCTATGGTAAGTATATTTGAAATAAATATTAATTTATTATATATTTTAATATCATTAAACAATGGTCATTTATGAATAAATTTGATATTTCAGACTGTTGTTCTCATCTTTATTGTGTATAAACACAATGTTCAGATCACAGTAACCTCAAGCTCTGTTAAAGGTGTTTTTTTAATTACCTTAAAATAAGTAATCTTGTCTGTATTTATGAGATGAGGCTTGATATGAATAATTATGATATTTCGGACTGTTGTCCTTATCTTTATTGTGTAGAAACACAATGTTCAGATCACAGTAACCTCAGGCTCTGTTCTGGTATTTTTGTTTTATTTTTTTTATTTTTTTTATTTTTTTAATTACCTTAAAATAAGTCATCTTCAGACAATTACCCATGAATTCAAATGTGTTAATCGTCTGAAGAAGACTTATTTTAAGGTAATTTAAAAAATTTAAAAAAACCCACTTGAACAAAGCCTGAGGTTACTGTGGTCTGAATATTATATTTATGCGCAATAAAGATAAAGAAAACAATCCGAAATATCATAATTATTACAAATCAAACGTCATCTCATAAATAAAGACAAGTATAAATGCTCATTTATATTTTCCTGTTAAATGGTCATTGAGATATCTTATTATAATGGAGATTGTGTGTTTGTCTGTCTGTAACCGAAACTATATTACTATTCAAGTCACAATTCCCTTTGTTATTTACATCACATTCTCTATGATTTTATTTTTATTTAAACCTCAATTATTAATAAAAGTGTTATACATCATTAAGACTGTTGACCATATCTACATACTAATAACATGCAATTGTATTTATATATACAACAAAATAGTGGTTTACAGTGTTAATGGGAAGGCTAATTTGCATATTGATCTTAAAAATTTGATTTTAATAAATATGTGCTTAGTATTATTGATTTCTAATTGTTTGGTTTTATCTTAATGAATATGAGCAAAAATCTCGGGGATAAATCTTAAAAGAAATCCATTAACAAGAAGAAATAACTGTAATATTATTCTTTACTTCCTATTTTAACTAAATAGTTAAATTAGGAAAATTTTCCAATGAAAGACAGGAGTAAGGGAAAATGATGGAAGAGTTAGTTTCAAAGCTGTTCTATTTTTCAATCATACCCCCTCTGTTCCAAATATTTTTATCTGAATTCTTATTCAGTTTCATTAGCCTTTCTAATTTAATATGATATTTTATTATATTAAAACTTAAATACTTGCACCCGGAGGGTGCATATATTTGCTAGTGTTAATAAGATTCTGTAAACATTTTTTTGTCCCAGATTCCTGCCTTTATTTACGCTATGTTTTTCCCGCCCTTATTTACGCTATGTCTTATATATCACTATGGAGGCACGTGGGCTAGTGGTTAGTCGTGGAAAATGGACTCGTCACTTCGAGTTCAATTCCTAGACGAAGCTGTTGGCATTTCACATAGCGCTAATACCCTTGGGAAAGGTATGAATCCATATATTCTCCTTCCAGCTATGGGTTAAATAGTAGGGCAGACTGGGCCCTTCAGCCTTGGGTAGGTAACCAGTCTAGGAGAGGGATAACTCTGAATTCAAAATTTCTGTGGTCGGTTGTTAATTGGGTTTGTGGCAACCTTTGATGCACCAATTCTTTCCTATCGACTGTGCCAAAAAGTGTGGATGGTCCAACACAAGCCTTCACCACTATAAACAAATCACTGTGTGGGAGTTCATTGTGTGTATGAACCCTCATGCGTCGAAAAATCGACGGGAGAGTCCATTTTATTTATATATCACTAAAAATAAAGATTTACCTAATTTAAGATGTGGTTAATTTGCATACTGGTTTTAACAAAACTGGGTTTGATAAAGGATTTGTTGGTGTTATTGATCTTTAATATTTTTGTTTTATTCTCCAACATATTAAAATCAATCCTATGAATGATTTTATATAGAAACCAATTAAAATATAATTAAGATAAGTGTAATCTTTTTATGTGTCCATATTTAATTTTGTTAGTCTTTCTAATTTGATATATTTCATTACATTAAAACTTAAATATTTATGCCTGGATGGTACATATTCTTGCTAGTTTTGTATAATAATAAGATCATAAAATATTATTTTATGTTGGGTGGTTTATTGATTTTAATGGCATACCAACCCGTCTGGGGTTATGTCATGCCTAATAGTTAGGAAGTAATATATGTTGTGTATTTATATTTATACTTTTTCAGTAATTGGTTTTAACAATGTGTTAGCTCCATTGGGGATCATGTCGTATGGTATTGATTAGTTTCATATCTATATTCTATGGTATAATTTTATTTCCCTCAAAACGGACAGAATGTCCTCCATGTTGACATTTTCAAATAGATCTTTCATATTGTTTGCTTTACAATAGCAGTTTCTGATGTGAGCAAAAAAACTGCATTCTATGAATAAGTGTTTAACAGTCAAAGGTGTTTGACATTGTGGTTGTTGTTCTTGTTTGAGTATATAGGATTATATTATTTTATGATGAGTATTGTATCATCTATTAATAATGGAGATTCGCTTCCGGTTTTTGTCTGTAACAAAAACTACGTCATTGCTTACGTCACATTACCCAAAATCGTCATAACAGAATAAATACACTCAAATTTTGAACATGCAACATTAGACAGTCCTCATTGTTTTTTAAAACAAGTTTTAATAAATACATGACTGGTATTATATATCTATATATAGTTTGTTTTATTTTAATACCTATTTAAACTTTACATTTCAAATTGTTTTATTTTTTAATCCTTTAATGAATTTGATGATTTTACTTACTTAGGGTACAAACTCGCTGACATTGATTTTTTTTACTCCCACCCCTCAGGCAATATGTTTCAAAAATCTATTTTTACATCGCCCAGGGGGCTTTTTTTATTTTGTACTAGTCATAACAATATATTTATTAATTTGTTGTATTTTTGTCTTCTTTTTTTTTTTCTAGAATGCAGAATGGAAAAGTATGTTTGGTTCATCTGACACTGAAAAATCCTTATCGAGTTCTCCAAAATCCAGATCTGCAAAATGGGATGGTGGACCAGAAAGACGTTCATCCTTATCGGGTCAATCAAATTTATCTGGTCCTTCAGGTACAAGTTCAGCAATTTATACCCAGACTTCGACAGACAGTAACAGCCTAAGAGCTGTGGCACCTGACAAGCAGGCAGTTCAAAGTAAGTCTACTTAAGAATCATTCAAATTCATTCTGTAATGTAATTAAATGGTTATGTAAAAAGTAAAGTCGTCGAAGTGGCCTAAAGTCGGTATCAGCCAATCAGCGATGGAGTCTATCCCCTTTTCACTAGTGCTAGACCAAGGAGATTGTTTTGCGTCTGAGGTCGAGTGCCACACCCTCAGCTCCATACTTTACCGCACAGATCTTTGTGCTACTCATATGCTGAGTTGGCGAGGGCTGGTATTGAACTAGGAACCTTGTGGTTTCTAGCCGAACGCTCTACCGACTGAGCTAACCCAAGCCAAAGAAAACTGTAATCTAAAGATAAAAAAATGCATTTATATAATTTCAGGTTAATATTTTATTCATAGTGTGTGTGTGTGTGTGTGTGTGTGTATGATATATATATATATATATATATATATTATTTTTTTTTTTTTCCTTTTTCTATCATGCATTTTTTAGATTGCTCAATATGTTATTATATTGAGTTTATATTGTGTTGTATGATATTATATATTATTTATGCATGCATTTATATGATTTGTTTCTGCTTTTAATAAAAATGAAATTTTCTTCTCAGCCCGCAATGCCCCATGCAAGTTGGACCTGCGGAATCTTGTCAATCGACGTCGAGAACAATATGAAGCTGATATTCGAACCAAAGATATTTTGGAAGGTGTTGGTTGGGACGTTCTTTTCCCACCACAAAACTGGAAACCTAAAGGCCAGCTCGTTGCCCACATGCAAGAACATAAGTCTGTAGTCAATAGGTAAGATTGTTTTTCTTTTTTCTTTCTTTCTTTTTTCTTTCTTTTTTCTTCTTTTTTTCTTTTTTTTCTTTTTCTTTCTTTTCTGCTTTCTTTTTTTCTTTTTTTTCTTTCTTTTCTTTCTTTTTTTTCTTTTTCTTTTTTCTTTCTTTTTCTGCTTTCTTTCTTTTTTCTTTTTTTTCTTTCTTTTTTTCTTTTTTTTTTCTTTTCTTTTTTTTTTTTTTTCTTTTCTTTTTTCTTTTTTTTTTTTCTTTTTTCTTTCTTTTTTCTTTTTCTTTTTTTTTCTTTCTTTTTCTTTTCTTTCTTTTTTCTTTTTTCTTTTTTTCTTTCTTTTTCTTTTCTTTCTTTCTTTCTCTTTTTCTTTCTCCCCCCCCCCATTCCTGAAGTAGATTTAGATTTACTTTTACTTTTCACTAAAAATGTTTTTATACTATCATGTTCCATCATGGTGTAATGTTAGCAAGCTAGTCTCTCGCACTGTCATCTGAGGCAATAGAATACACCGACTGCACCTCTGCAAAGGGATAGAATCCCCCCCCCAATGGGGGCACCTGTTGGTTGTGAGTGGCCACCTGTGATGCTTAAGGACTGAATCCTAGTAGATGAGCAATCTATGGTCCTTACTTTGGCTAGACAAGTGGTCAGAGCGGCTCCCTCCAATCAATCATCTGGTCAGGTCAAGCCCTAGAACGTATATGATTTTTACTGATCTTACTGCCCTTATGACAACCCTCAACTTTTTTTATCATATATTTGCTAGAAGGCAGTAGCTGAGGGTCTTTCACTCACTCACTCACTCACTCACTCAAAAGTAAATAAATTCCCAGAACATTTTTTAAAAACAAATAATTCTATATGGTAACTTTACAATAAGTGTTTTTAATAAGAATTTTTTATTTCATTCCAGGATTGTTGTCTGCACGGATCATTCTCTCTTTTCCACTTGTTCCAACGATGGAACTATTAAATTATGGGATTGTGGATATTTAGAAGAAAAGAGTGTGGCTAACCGATCCAAGGTCACCTACAACAAACAAGGTACACTATTTTATCTTTTTTATATTTTTGTTGCATTTTTTCTGTGATCTTTCATCCTATGTAGATAATGTTGGTGATGATGATGGAAATAAACATTGAAATATTAACAAAATCAAGGAGACTTGATTGTTAATCAAATATTCATTAGGTACAAGGATGTTTTTCACAGTTGCTTTCATCCTTTCTATATGTAGATAATATTGTGATGATGATAGAAATAAAAACATTGAAATATTAACAAAATCAAGGAGACTTGATTGTTAATCAAATATTCATTAGCTACAAGGATGTTTTTCACAGTTGCTTTCATCCTTTCTATATGTAGATAATGTTGTGAGGATGATGGAAATAAACATGGAAATATTAACAAAATCAAGGAGACTTGATTGTTAATCAAATATTCATTAGCTACAAGGATGTTTTTCACAGTTGCTTTCATCCTTTCTATATGTAGATAATATTGTGAGGATGATGGAAATAAACATGGAAATATTAACAAAATCAATGAGACTTGATTGTTAATTAAATATTCATTAGCTACAAGGATGTTTTTCACAGTTACTTTCATAAATGTTTTAATGATGATATTAACAAAATACTTCTGAGTTTATAGTATTTCAAATAATCATGAAATTTATTGTGTACAATTGTCTATAATTATCAACTCATCAAAGTCTCATGTCTAGTACATAGAATAAAGTATTAGTGTCAGGAATTTCTAATTAGATATTGAGAATTTATATTATTCCTTGTTTAATTTTTTTTCTATGTGAAAATTAATGTACTTTTTGAATTTATTTAAGGGGGAAAAAGAAAAAGAAGAAAACTAAGAACTTCTATCAATTTTCCCATGTCATGTCACTTTTTTTTTTATATATATGGGTAGTGAATTTTAATCCAAAACTAAAGGCATTCATCTTAGTTTCGGATTAAAATTCGCTAACCATGTCATCGGAAAAATTGATAGATCTTTTCTTTTTTTTTTTTTTCTTCTTTTTTTCTTTTCCGTCAACTTTTCTCATAAGAATGAAAAAAGAAAAAAAAAACTTTTATTTTCTTTACTCAATTATTGATATTTTTTTCTCTCTCTCGCCAAAGGTGGACGCATTCAACACTTGGCATTTTGTAAAGGTACAGATATGTTAGCTTCTGGATCTGATAATGGGACAATTCAAGTCTTCAGGTAAATTATCTTCTTTCTTTTTTTTGGGGGGGGGGGATTATACGGTTTACTAATAGTTCCCAAATAATCAAATACCTTAAATCTTTTTACCTTTTTTTATATTCCCTTCGTAATCATATATTTGTTTTCAAAGTTTGTGGGAGTTTTTTTTCTGCTTCTCTTCCCTTGTTATATAGCCATACCTTATTTATATATATATATATATATATATATATATATATATATATATATATATGAGGGTAAGTAAACAAACAAATGTGTTTATTTTTGTATGGCTCTAAGCCGACAATTTTTGGAGGATATGTGCTTAATTGAAGTCATACCTAATTTTGAAAATTAATTAGTTGATAATTAATGAATTTAGGCGGGCATATATGTTCAAATGTAAGGCTAAACATTTTCTCGATTTGTTTAGCCTTATATTTGAACATATATGCCCGCCTAAATTCATTAATTATCAGCTAATTAATTTTCAAAATTAGGTATGACTTCAATTAAGTGTACATATATATGTATCTTAAGTATAAAGTAAGTCAATCTTTTATACTAATTAGTATAAAAGATTGACTTACAGACAGCCAACACTAAAGAGTTTTGGTTTTAATAAATCCATCAACAGGGCTCATCTTGGTTAATAATTATAGATCATGTGAAATTACAACGCATCAAAAAATATTTATTTAAAAAATATTTTAACATTTGTTGGACTTTTCATTTTTTGTTTTTAACAATTTTTGGGATTTTTTTCCCAAACCAACGATTTCTGGAAATGTTTCATCATCAACTATTTGAATGGGAACGTTAACATCGCATGATGTTTCGTTTTTACATTTTTTTTTTTGCATTTCGAATGCCAAGTTGAGCCTTCTAACATTGTAAACTAAGACTCACAAGATTTTACTTGTTTTCTAACAATTTCTTTTCACATGATTTATAATTATTAAACAAATTGATGGTTTGATAAAAACCAAAACGCTTTAACGTCAACTTTCTGTAAGTCAATCTTTTTTATCAAAAACTTTATACTTAATTACACTGTCAGATTTTATATCCATTTTTCTTCACTAGCAAAATAAAAAAAACACCCTCCGGGCAATGTAAAAATAAATTTTTGAAAGATATTGCTTGAGGAGGTGGAAGTTAAAAAAATTAAATGTGGGAGAGTTTGAACCATAAATCATCAAATCATCAAATTTATTAAAGGAGTAAAAAAAAAATAAAACAATTTGAAATCGAAACTAAGTTCTATTAACTTTGAATATCTATTAAAATAAAACAAACTATATATAAATATATGATACTGGGGATGTATCTATTAAAACTTGTTTTAAAAAACAATGAGGACTGTCTAATGTTGCATGTTCAAATTTTGAGTGTATTTATTCTATGCCATGATGATTTCGGGTATAGTGACGTAAGTAGTGACGTAGTTTTTGTTACAGACAAAAACCGGAAGCAAATCCCCATTATTAATAGATATACATATCTGTGTATATTGTATACATGTATACTCATGGTTGTATACAGATATACTTATCTTGTATTTCTATAATTCTGTATTCTATCTGTTGATTCTTCTATTTTTGTTCTCTCAGCTGCTCTTGGTTGGGAGATGTTATTCTTGGAAGTCTTCTGTGTCTTGGCCATTTGTTTGGTTTTTTGTAAACAAACACAGGAAATTGTTATGTGCAAGTTGACAGCCAAAATTTAGTAAATACAATGTAGAAAAATCAAAAAAACCTAATCTTTAAAACTTTTTGTTTTTAATCCACAAAATTAATTCTTCAATAATCTACAAATAAAAATAAATCTTTTATAAGATAATGCTTTGATTTAAAAAAAAAAAAAAAAAAAAAATTTTCTTCAATAATGATTTAAACAAAACTGGGTTTAATAAATAATTATTTGCTTTTACTGATTTCTAATACAATCATGTTATTCTCAAATGTATTAAAAAACAAACCTATATATGATTTTATATAGAAATCAATTAAAATAAGTGTAATATTTTCTTTTTGATTCTTTAGTTTCTTAAGTCTTTCCAATTTAATATGATATTTCATTTCATTAAAACCTAAACACTTATGCCAAGGGAGCACACACTTTTCCTATTACTTTTAAATCTCCCCCAAAATCCCGTATATTTTTATAACCAAGACTATGCCACCACTGACGTCACGATTTTCTTAGTTATTTAAGTTATATTCTCTGCGATTATGAAATAGTCATTATATAAAACTGCCCATATTATTAATGCATTCAAAATCCTGAAAGATGTTTTATATATCTCTAAGAAATTAAGATTAACTTGGTATATGGTGGGAATAATTTGCATAATGATTTAAACAAATCAGGGTTTGATAAATAATTATTCACTATTACTGATCATGTTATTCTCGGATGTATTAAAACAAACCTATATATGATTTTATATAGAAACCAATTAAAATAACATTAAAATAAGTGTAATATTTTCTTTTTCATTTTTTAGTTTCTTAAGTCTTTCCAATTTAATATGATATTTCATTTCATTGGTATATGGTGGGAATAATTTGCATAATGATTTAAACAAAACTGGGTTTAATAAATAATTATTTGCTTTTACTGATTTCTAATAATATCATGTTATTCTCAAATGTATTAAAAACAAAACTATATATGATTTTATATAGAAATTAATTTGAATAACATTAAAATAAGTGTAATATTTTTATATTTGTTCTTATTTAGGTTCATTAGTCTTTCTAATTTAATCTAATATTTTATTACATTAAATATTTGTGCATGTGGGGTGCATACTTTTGCTAGTAATAATAATTATATAAGTTCCAAATTGAGGGAAGTAATGCATAGGAAAATTCTTCCTTATTTTTAGTTTAGATTTTAGTGTTGAATATGGAATTGATTAAAAGAAAAAGATTTTTGTATCTTTTTGTTTTGTATTTTTCAGATTGGAATCTGACAAAAAGAGCGCTGCACAACAACACAATGTAGACGTTGCCAAATATGGGCATATCGTAGACATGAATTATTTTGATGCTGGTGAGTTCATTTCTTATAAACTTACTTTCCTTTTTTTTTTTCTTTTTTTTTCTCCTTAAAGATTATTTCTACAATTGCTAAAACAATCATGGCACAATTCTATCAGTAAGAGTAAAAGTTTAAGTACTGAAAATGTATGCCTTCTCAGTCTCTCCGAACATAGTAATGACCTAACCAGGGAAATCATTTTTGATAGTTTGACTGTTGATCAAACAAGTGCAAACTATTAAAAATGATTTCCCAGGTTAAGTCATTGCTATGCTCGGATTGGGCATATCGTAGACATGAATTATTTTGATGCTGGTCAGTTCATTTCTTATAAACTTACTTTTTCTTTCTTTTTTTTTTATCAAAGATAATTTCTACAATTGCTAAAACAATTATGTGTATAATAGCAGAATTCTGTCCGGGAAGGGGGCAAAGTTTAGGTACCATACATGTATGCTAAAAGTGTGTGTGTGTGTGTGGGGGGGCCTTAATGAAAAATTGTGTTATTGTAAATGGTACCTGATACCTATTACTTAAGCATACCATTTATTATCTAGATGTGGATATGTTATTAATAATTTATTGAATTTTAAAATTAAAATAATTTATAAGAAATTTTTTCAATTTTTTTAAAATGCATGTCATCATGTCATTGTTTCTATATCAAGAACATTTTATTTTTAATCAAGTCATTTTATAATTTCATAAATCAAGTCATTTTATAATTTCATAAATCAAGTCATTTTATAATTTCATAAATCAAGTCATTTTTCATTTCATAAATTCAAGTCATAGATTTCATAAATCAAGTCATTTTAATAATTTCATAAATCAAGTCATTTTATAATTCAATCATAAATCAAGTCATTTTATAATTTCATAAATCAAGTCATTTTATAATTTCATAAATTCATTTTATAATTTCATAAATCAAGTCATTTTATAATTTCATAAATCAAGTCATTTTATAATTTCATAAATCAAGTCATTTTATAATTCAATCATTTTATAATTTCATAAATCAAGTCATTTTATAATTTCATAAATCAAGAATCAAGTCATTTTATAATTTCATAAATCAAGTCATTTTATAATTTTCATGAATCAAGTCATTTTATAATTTCATAAATCAAGTCATTTTATAATTTCAATCAAGTCATTTTATAATTTCATAAATCAAGTCATTTCATAAATCAAGTTCATAAATCAAGTCATTTTATAAATTTCATAAATCAAGTCATTTTATAATTTCATAATCAAGTCATTTTTAATAATTTCATAAATCAAGTCATTTTATAATTTCATAAATCAAGTTCATTTTTATAATTCATAAATCAAGTCATTTTATAATTCATTAATCAAGTCATTTTATAATTTCATAAATCATCATTTTATAATTTCATAAATCAAGTCATTTTATAATTTCATAAATATATACAGCTCATTCAATTATGGCATATAGAAATCAAATTGATAGCAATGGAGTTATCAGATTAATAATTAATTAGAATAATTTTATTTAATTTGTTATTGTCTAAAAAAACAACATTTTTGTGATGAGACTTGATGTGAATAATTTTGATGTTGTTCTCATCCTTATTGTGGTATTTATAAACAACGTTTCGGCCACTGTAACCTCTGGCCTTCCCTGTCTCTCCGAGTATAGTAATGACCCAACCTGGGAAATCATTTTTAATAGTTTGACTGTTGATAAAACAAGCACAAACTATTAGAAATGATTCCCCAGGTTGGATTATTACTATGCTCGATACACAGGGAACACCTGAGGAAAGCTGGAGGATACAGTAGTCAAAATGTGTTTATATATACCACAATAAAGATGAGGACAACAGTCAGAAACATCAAAATCATTAACATTTTTTTTTAATTCCATTTTTATACCTACTCATGCACTTATATGAGAAAATTTCCCTTTTCACATAGAAAAAGAACTCAAATTATGTCTAATTAGATATTCATGAAAATTGATATTTGTTTTTAGAATTTTCTTTTTAGATATCAGAAAAAGAAATATGTTATTTTCTACAATCATTTATATAATTTCAATCTTTATGAGATGAGGCTTAAGATTTTATACTTTTTTTTTAGAAAGATTAAATATCTGTTAAATAAATAGTTTAATTTAAAATTTAAAAAATCTATTTACTTTCAAAATTTTAACGGCTGCGTTCATGGAACGTCTTAGCAGGAGGTATCATTTATGGACATTCTCATTTTATGTTTTTTTTTTTTCTTTTTCTTTCTCTTTCAAAATCTGTATTAGCTTATTTTGATTGTCCCAACCCTATTGCCCTTATGACAAATCCAAACATTTTATCATATCATGGGTGCTAGAAAGTGTTGGATGAGGGTCTTCTTATTCTGGGTATGATGTTAAACCCTGAGATTCTAGTTCTGGAAGTCTGTGGAATGTGGAGCACCCCTTCATCAATTTTTATACCTATTCATGCACTTATGAAAATATTATTCCTTTTTTTTTTTCTTTTTCTTTCCAGGCTCAAAATCTGTATTAGCTTATGCCACAGTTCATGGCAATATAATTGGTTGGGACATGCGTATGCCAGAAATTGCCTGGAACTTAAAGAATGATTACAAAGCCGGTAAGTGTTTCAAAATAAAATGTTACATTTTTATGTACAAGAAATAATAATACAGACTCATTAGCAACTGATTTCTAGCCAATTACCAATGACACATCAGCCGAAACATTGTGTATATAATAACTGTAAAGATGAGGACAACAGTCTGAAAAATCTAAATAATACAAATTATCAAACCTCATTTCAAAAATAACAAGAAATACCCGAAGAAGGCCGGAGGGACACATCAGCCAAAATGTTGTGAATACAACAATAAAGATGAAGACAACAGTCTGAAAAATCTAAATAATACCAAAAAAAAAAATTGCTCACAACTATAAATAGTGTCTTATCTATTCATGACTTTATATACACTTGAAAAAACATTTATCGTTAACTCTATCCCATTAACAATTTTATCAGTCCACTGCAGGACTCTGGCCTTCCACAAAATCTGTAAAACATAGAGAGTAATGGACCTTACTCTGCCATGCTGGTTCATGTCTTGGCAGGGTTTTTTTTTACTATATGAAAGACATTATTTATGAAAACAAAAATATTCACTATTTCTCTGAATGTTTGAGATGAGGCTTGATGATTAGTATTATCTGCATTATTCGGACTATTGTCCCCATCTTCATTGTTATCTGTACAACGTTTCAGCCGATATCCCCTTCTGCCTTCTTCAGGTATTTCTTGTCGGACTCAGGAACCTTCTCGGACTCGAGAACCAATTGGACACAAGGCCTAGTGGATAAGGTAGTTAGGTTAAGACAGTTCTAAGTGACAGTTGTCACTGGATACCGAGTTCAATCCTGAGTAGAGGCAGTTAGAAAAATAATTAACACAACTCCTACCGCAGCTATGGTTAGCGGAATGAGAACAGGATACCCCCATGGACTAAATAAAGGGTTAGGTTCAAAGTTCCGTGATGGCTCCCGATTACGACAAGAAAGTTCCTAGTTCGAAAAGAAGGTTCCCGAGTCTGAGAAGGTTCCCGAGTCCGACAAGAAATACCTGAAGAAGGCCGGAGGGTATATCGGCCGAAACGTTGTACAAATAACAATGAAGATGGGGATAATAGTCCGAATAATGCAGATAATACTAAAAATATTCACCTTTGTGCTCGTCTCTGTTTAAGTCTTACTTTTTACAATGCTCAAGTTTAATTCTCACTGGTTGCCCCATACTTGCAACTTTGTGTCACATCCTACCCATGGTGAACGGGTTGGGTAAAAAAAAGCATCCAATCATAGTGTAATGTTTAGCAAACTAGTCTTGCAGATCCATTACTACTGAATATCAAGTTCAAACATCACTGGATACCCCATACTTGCAACTTTATGGTGAATGGGCTGGGTAAAAAAAGGGTGTCCCATCGTGATGTAATGTTTAGTGAGCTAGTCACGCAGATCCATTACATCTGAAAATCGAGTTTATCTTCACTGGACCCCATAGTTGCAACCTCGTGTCACATCCTACGTATGAAGAACAGGTTGGGTAAAAAGGAATTCCTATTGTAGTGTAATGGTTAGCAAGCTTGTCTCGCACATCCATTACTATTGAATAGAGAGTTCAATCTTCACTGGATGGTCCATGACCCTGTGGTGAATGGGGTTGGATAAATACATACTTTGCTCCAATGTTCTTGTTACACAAAAAACAAAGATAAAAAATGTGTCCATATCTAAATAAATTGTTGTAGCAGGTGACCTTATTTTATTATCATTAAATGACACAAATACACACACACAAAATATCTGTGTGTGTGTGTATGTATGTATGTATGTGTGTGTAATTAATCTGTGTGTATGTGTAATTAATCTGTGTATGTATGTGTGTGTGTGTAATTAATCTGTGTGTGTATGTATGTATGTGTGTGTAATTAATCTGTGTGTGTATGTATGTATTATGGTGTAATTAATCTGTGTGTGTATTATGTGTGTGTAATTATCTGTGTGTATGTATGTGTGTGTAATTAATCTGTGTGTGTTGTATGTATGTGTGTGTAATTAATCTGTGTGTGTATGTATGTATGTGTGTGTAATTAATCTGTGTGTGTATGTATGTATGTGGTGTAATTAATCTGTGTGTGTATGTATGTAGTGTGTGTGTAATTAAATCTGTGTGTGTATGTATGTGTGTTGTAATTAATCTGTGTGTGTATGTATGTATGTGTGTGTAATTATCTGTGTGTGTATGTATGTATGTGTGTGTAATTAATCTGTGTGTGTATGTATGTATGTGTGTGTGTAATTAATCTGTGTGTGTGTGTATGTATGTATGTGTGTGTAATTAATCTATGTGTGTGTGTGTATGTATGTATGTGTGTGTAATTAATCTGTGTGTGTATGTATGTATGTATGTGTGTGTAATTAATCTGTGTGTGTGTGTATGTATGTATGTGTGTAATTAATCTGTGTGTGTATGTATGTATGTATGTGTGTGTAATTAATCTGTGTGTGTATGTATGTATGTGTGTGTAATTAATCTGTGTGTGTATGTAATGTATATGTGTGTAATTAATCTGTGTGTGTATGTATGTGTGTGTAATTAATCTGTGTATGCATGTATATGTGTGTAATTAATCTGTGTGTGTATGTATGTATGTGTGTGTAATTGATCTTTGTGAAGTTTATGGATGTTTTGAGTGTGGTTAAATCAAACTTAACGGACCTAAATTCCACCATTGTATGTCACTCCACCGAAAGAAGAAAAAGAAAAAAATCAGGAAATTACTCGATTTTTAATGAAATTTTCAGTGTTGATATATTAATAAATAAAATATATAATGCACCAGTTATTTTATTTAAATTTTTTTTACATTTTTTCAGGTCAGTTAACTTTATACTATGTACCTTTGAGAATCTGTGTTGCACCTCAAAGATATGTGGTTCAAAGTTAACTGACTTGAAAAAAAGTAAAAGTTTTTAAATAAAATAACTGGTGCATTAAATCTTTTATTCATTAATATATCAACACTGAAAATTTCATTAAATTTGGTTAATTCCCTGATTTTTGGTATTTTTTTTTTTTCTTTCAGCGGGGTGACGTACAATAGTTGAATTTAGATCCGTTAAGTTTGATTTAACCGTGAGTGTTTATAAAACATAATATGATTATATGTAAGTAGAAATGAACTGTATTAATGTATATATATTCATGTTTTCTGATATATATATATTTATTTAACAGGTCTTATGACATCTTTTGCAATCCACCAATCACAATGTTGGCTTGCCGCTGGTACAAGCAGTGGATCTCATGTTTGCTGGGACATGAGATTTCACCTGGCCATAGCAACAATCAATCATCCTGCAGGTAAGAATTATCTCGTCTTTTATCTACATACACACACACACACACATTTTATGTACAGACACACACATGTATTCTATATACATACACACACACATTTTATGTACACACTCTCATATATTTTAGGAGCACACACACACACACACACACACACACATATCTTTATATACATACATACACACACTTTTACACACACATATACTTTATGTACTCACACATACACACACATTTTATGTATAAAATACACAATCAATCATCCTGCAGGTAAGAATTATCTCGTCTTTTTACACCACACACACACACATTTTATGTACAGACACACACATGTATTCTATATACATACACACACACATTTTATGTACACACTCTCATATATTTTAGGAGCACCACACACACACACACACACAACACACACACACACTGACACACACATAATATACATACACACATTTTATACACACTCTCATATATTTAGGAGCGCACACACACACACACACACATTTTATGTACTGACACACATGTATTCTATATACATACACACACACATTTTATGTACACACTCTCATATATTTTAGGAGCACACACACACATACTCTCACACACATATATTTTATATACATATACACACATCCCTATATTATGTACACACACACACACATATCTTATATACATACATACACACACACTTTATGCACACCACACACATATACTTTATGTACACACACACATACATACATATATTATATACATACATACACACACACTTTATGCACACACATACATATACTTTATGTACACACAACACACACACATCTTATATACATATATACACACACACTTTATGTGCACACACACATATACTTTATGTACACACACACACATATCTTATATACATACATACACACACTTTATGCACACACACACATATACTTTATGTACACACACACACACATATCTTATATGTACACACACACACACATATCTTATATACATACATACTCACACTTTATGCACACACACACACATATACTTTATGTACACACACACACACACACATATCTTATATACATACATACACACACATTTTATGCACATACACACATATACTTTATGTACACACACATACACACATAGTGTACATACACACATATTTTATGTATAATGATACCCATATATATTTTAGGGGTGCACACATACATATTTGATGTACATACACACACATCCATATATATTTTATGTACACACCCCACCATCACCATTATTATTTTACATTTTTATAAATATTTCTTTTTCTTTTAGATTATAAACTTTAATTCTTTTGTGTGATTTCTGTGCTCATAATGCAAAAGTGAAAATAGACAAATAGATAAAATGAATAAATCTGTTTGTAGAAATGTCAATAAGTCTACAGACTAACAATAAAAACAAAAACAAAAAACATTTACTTTACACCAATAATATTTTTCTATGTGACCGTTTTTATTTTGAATTCAACATGGCTACATTGTTGCAATGTTTCACCGGAAGATAAACAGACAATATTGGATACATATACAAGCGTAGGGGTTCAAACATTCATTCTCAACAGATATTAAAAAAAAAAAGAAATTACAGTTATTCGCCCATTTCATTCATAACATAAAGAAAAAAGAAAGGAGGAGAAAGAAAAAATATATATAACCACACAAAAAAACTTATTTCTGATATTCATCTCTGAAGATAAAGTTTCTACTTTGAAATCGATAAGACAAAAATAACATCTTTTTGTTTTTATTTTTTATACGCATTGTAATTGCCTTCAAATCATTAATATATTATAATAATATTTTATTTTTCAACATAATCTCCTTCTTTGACAATGCACTTAATTTAATAGTCAATTCATCACATAGATTGAACATTTGCTGTGAATAGTTTTAGTAAAAATTTAGCAATAATGATATGTAAACTCTGCTTAAGTAATTGACCTTGTGTCGCATCATACTCCTGCAGAGGGGTTGGGTAAATATGTGCAATTAAATTTAAAACATTTGAGAATTCTATTAATGTAATCAGGCTTTTTTTAATTTACTAAAAATATCTAGATTTGATTTTGTTTGTTTTTTTTTGTTTTTTTTTTTTGGTTTTTTTTTTTGGGGGGGTTGTTTTTGTTATTGATATTCCTTTTTAGTATGTGTGCATGTTGACATATGACAAAATTTCCGTTAATTTTTAGACGCATGGATCCGAAGAGTAATGATGCACCCCCAACAACAATCCTGGATCATCTCAGCAGTTCAAGGGAACAATGAAGTATCAATGTGGGATGTAGAAACTGGGGCCAGGCAAAAAGCATTGTGGGCAAGTCCTTCGCCTGCTCTGTCACACAGGGATGTAAGTATAATCAGAAAAAAAACACTTTCATGTATTTTTATTTATACTCACAGGACCTGTGGATATACCTCAGTATGATAATTCAATTATTACAACATTTGATATATTTACTTAAGAGCTATTGCAAAAAAAACACCCCAATATATAAAAAGTATAATAAACTTGATTCAACTCTCTCTCAATCTTTTTTTTTTTCTTTTCTTCATTCTTTTCATCTTTTCATTATATTTGATTGAAACAAATTGGCGTTATCACTTTCATGCATTCGTCCCTATTTCTATCTTTCCCCTACTCTCTTTCATTCTTTCTTTCCTTCTTTTCATTATGTTTGATTGAAACAGATTAGCATTATCGCTTCTGCACACTCACCTCCTCTCTCTATCTTTCCCCTACTCTCTTTCTTCCTTTTTTTTTTCTAATTATATTTTTTCTGTGTAGCATATCTTTTTTCTTCCCTTTCTTTCTTTATAATAAAAACAGAATGGGTCATTATTTAGCTGAGGTGATGATACTCCTTTAGACAATCTCATTTTTAACCAGAAGATGTTTAAAAATGATAAGTCATATTTCGTTGGAACACCAGTTTTATGGTCATTTCCTATAACTCCAACCTAAAAAAAGGGGAACCACTCTGAATGAAACTTTTTTCCTAGTAGATCAATAAATAAATAAATAATTTATCAGTCAATCAGAGTGGTTCCCCTTTTATTAGGTTGGAGTTATAGGAAATAACCAGTATTATTATGTAAGATTAATTATTGACATATTTATCTACATTCCCCACCCACCCTTAAATTTTATTCTGCTTTCATCTTTTTGTGTGTGTGTATTTATTTTTTTTTTTTTTTTTTATCTATTTTTTTTTTTTTTTTTTAGTCTTCCGATGATTCAGTCTATGGAAATTATATAGCAGCTACAGACAACAGTGTTTTCATGATTACTGGTGGATCCGATATGCGAATCCGGTTTTGGGATTTAAATACACCAAGCAATTCCTTTTTGATGGCTGGAGCTGCTACAGATGCACCAAACCAAATAACAACAACTTATGAGTGAGTAACATTTTACTAAACAATAAAAAAAAAAAAAAAAATAGTTTTTCTAATTTTCTCCCTCTAGCTATGGATAAATAGTAGGGCAGACTGGGTTCTTTAACCTTGGTTAGTAAACCAGTCTAGGAGCATTAATATCCTTGGTAAAGGTATGAAACCAACTATTCTTCTTCCAGCAATGGGTAAATAGTAGGGCAGACTGGGTTCTTTAACCTTGGTTAGTAAACCAGTCTAGGAGCACTAATATCCTTGGTAAAGGTATGAAACCAACTATTCTTCTTCCAGCAATGGTAAATAGTAGGGCAGACTGGGTTCTTTAACCTTGGAGTAAGGTATGAAACCAACTATTCTTCTTCCAGCCAGACTGGGTTCTTTCTTGGTTAGTAAACCAGTCAGCATTAATATCCTTGGGAAGGTATGAACTATTCTTCTTCCAAATGGGTAAATAGTAGGGCAGACTGGGCTCTTTAATCTTTGTATGGCAACCAGTCTAAGAGAAGGAAATTCTGAATTCAAACCTTTTAAACTCCACTTAAGAAATTGACCTTGTGTCACAACTTGCTCATGTGGAGAGGTTGGTAAATATATTTTTGCATTTTTTGCCCATAGTTGGGGTGAGAATAGTTGGATTCATACCTTTCCCAAGAGTATTAGCACTTAAAAGCAATGTGTAAATGAAATTTGAATAAAAATATGACAATCTCAAGTAATGTCAATTGCATTTTTTTTTCTTGAAGTATTTGTATTATAAGAGTTAATCAATAAGTTTGTTGCTTATTCTTTTGTTGTTATTGGCTGAATATTTGACCTAAAACTTTCACTTTATAAAAATTAAATGTAAACACACACACACACACACACACCGTATCTATGTAAAAAATAAATATAAACACATACATACACTAAAAATATTTGTCTCTCTCTCTCTCTCTTATATATATATATATGTGTGGAGAAAGTTAGACAAACACGGGATGTTATGGAAACTGGATGTTTATTGTCGATGATGCAACGTTTCGGTCTATTATTAGACCATCTTCAGGACTTGGATATAGTTCTTGCTTCAATGATGGACATTCTCAAAATGCTGAAACAGAAGGTCGTCAGAGAGAAGAAAACCCACTAACCACCCCAAACCACCCCTCCCCCTACTGACGACCTTCTGTTTCAGAATATATATCCAAGTCCTGAAGATGGTCTAATAATAGACCGAAATGTTGCATCATCAACAATAAACATCCAGTTTCCATTACATCCTGTGTTTGTCTACATTTCTCCACATATTGTCGGATTAACCTCCTCACATTTCTCCCATATATATATATATATATATATATATATATATATATCTTATTATAATGGAGATTGTGTGTTTGTCTGTCTGTAACCAAAACTATATCACTACTGAAGTCCCAATTCCCTTAGTTATTTACGTTATATTATCCATGATTTTATTTTCATTTAAACCTCAATTATTAATAAAATTGTTTTACATTATTAAGACTGTTGGCCTTATCTACATATCAATAAAATGCAATTATATTTATATATACAACAAAATAACAATTTACAGTGTGAACGGGAAGGTTAATTTGCATGTTGATATTAAAAATTTGATTTTAATAAATATGTGTTTAGTTTTATTGATTTCTAATTGTTTGATTTTATCTTAATGAATATAAGCAAAAACCTAGGGGGTAAATCTTAAAAGAAATCCATTAACAAAAAAAATATAACTTTAATGTTATGTTTTACTTCCTATTTTAAATAAATAGTTAAATTAGGTAAATTTAGCAATGAAAGATGGGAGTGATGGAGGAGTAAGTTTCAGTTGTTCTATTTTTCGATAAAATCTCTATTTCAAATCTTTTTATCTGCATTCTTATTTAGTTTCCTTAACCTTTTTGATATAATATAATATTTTACTACATTAAAACTTAAGGTGCATATATTTGCTAGTATATATATAATACTTTTAAATGTCCTTCCTCCTGCCTACCACTCCCCTTATTTCTTTTCTTTTTTTATTATCTTATTATAATGGAGATTATGTAACTGTCTGTCTGTAACCAAAACTACATCACCACTGACATTACGATTTCCTTAGTTATTTAAGTTATATTCTCAATGATTATAAAATACTCATTATTTAACCTCGATTTGCATCTTAATTATTAACAGTGTCTCTATAAAGACTAAGTTGAGATAGATTTGTCTCAAAACAGCCCATCTTATTAATGTATTTAAAATCTTGCAATGTGTGTTATATATCATTAAGAAATAAATGTTTACATAGTATATGATGTGAAAATTTGCATACCGGTTTTAATAAAACCGTGTTTAATAAATAATTACTTGGTGTTATTGATTTCTAATATTATTGTTTTATTCTCCCAACATATTAAAAGCAATCCTATGGTTAATTTTATATTGAAATCAATTTGAATAAAGTAAAAATAAGTGTAATCTTTATTAGTCATTCTAACTCAATATAATATTTTATTATATTAAAACTTAAATACTTGTGCCCAGAGGTCGCATTTTTTTGCTAGTACATTTTTATAAATTCTCAATTTCTTTTTTTTTCTTTTTTTAAAAATTTTTTTAATATTTTTTATAAATGTTCAATTTTTTTTTCAATTTCTTTTTTTTTTTTTTTTTTCTTTTTTAGATCGAGACTTGTTGATGGCACAGAAGTCATTAAAGAAACTTGTACAACAAAACCCGGTCCAACAGATGATGTTCCTGCACGATATCCTAAATCTCCTCCCCCTGGTCATAAAGATATTATTAATGATGTAAACATGTGTTACACATCACAGTATCTTGTTATCACAGCCTCTTATGATGGTATTGTAAAAGTTTGGAAATAGATTTTATTTTAATTGTTGTCTTTAACAAACAACATGCCAAGAAATTAAACTTTAAAAAAAAAAGTAATAGAAGCTTGAAAAGGTTTTCTTTTTACATTATAAAATGTTAATAAAGTTAACCTTCTATAAAATGTAAAATTGTAAATGGTGAAACCAGACACATACAGGAATTTTTTTTAAATTTTATTATTTAAATCATGGAAGCAACAAATTCAGATACTTAATTGTATTAGTGGAAATTAATAAATTCTATTACTTGACGTAAGTTTTGTTCATTTTTTTTTTTTTACATTCAATTAAAGGTTTATGATATTTCGGACTGGTGTCCTCATCTTTATTGTGTATGAACACAACATTCAGGCCACTGTAACTTTGGTCTCTTTTTAAAGTGTTTTTTTATTTATTATTTTAATTACCTTAAAATAAATCATCTTCAGACTGTTGTCCTCATCTTTATTGTGTATAAACACAACATTCAGGCTACAGTAACCTTGGGCTCTGTTTTAGGTGTCTAGCCTCATTTCATGAATATACATGCATGTATGGATTAAAGGTGTATTTGGATTATTGTTTTAAAAAAAGAAGGAAGACTAGAAATGTGGATATTTCTGTATAAAATATTACCAAATCTACAATTTATCTACAAGATAATTTTTTTTTTTTTTAAAGATTTATACACATCAAAAAATAAATTTAACATTTATTGATTTCTTTTAGCAAATATTTTTACAATCATCAAAAGATCAATTAAAAGTCGTTAATAAAATCATCAAAAGATCAATTAAAAGTCGTTAATAAAATCAATCAGTCTTTATTTAATACATTGACAATTATTATTGATATTTCTTTGTTGTCAAATTATTTCTTGATTCCTTAATAAACTTGGTATTCAATCTTCAGTCGATTTGTGGATTGTTTTTGTAAAGATATTCGGCCTAAAATAAAAGATAAAAAAACATTTTTATATTATTTAAACTTTTAAAAAGATTTTTCTTTTCTATAAAAAAAAGAAATCCACTTCAGAGTTCAAGTTTTTTATTTTTTTTAAAAGACAAATTTGATGAATAAACTGAGTTTTTTGGGGTTTTTTAATGCAAATCTGAATTTATATACATAACTTGCTTTTTTTAATCACTCATAATTCAATAGAGAATTATTTTGTAAATACACTCACACACAAATTTTCTGTATATTTATGTTTTTATTAAAAATTTGAAACATTTATAATTTAGTATAATTAGTCAATAAAATGCAATTGATATTGAAAATGTTCATTTCTTTAGATCAGTCGTTCTCAAACCTTTTTTTTTTTATCAATGGACTCTTTTGATTTCTATTTTACTCTGTTGGACTCCCCCCTCCCCCATGGCCATTCTGTTTAAAAATCCTATTGTATTTTTATAATTAAATATTTTTTGTTTGACTGGACCAAAAAGAAACGTTATATGATCCCTGGGGGGTCTGTATATACCCTGGTTGAGAACCACTGCTCAAGATGAGCTGATAAATTTTAATCATCAACATTTTTGCATTTAAGTTATTTTCATTGTTCTAATAAAGAATTAATTCAAATTCACACACACACACACACCCACACACACACACTTTTATCAATTTTATTCCTCAAAAGTTTTAATTTATATTCTTTTCTATGTGTTTTTGTTTTTAATCTGAAATTAATTTTAGTGAGGACAAATGTTATAATATTAAAAGGATGAACAAAAAAAACTCACTAAATAATCCATTGGATCATGAAGCAAAAAAAAAACTTACTAAATAATCCACTGGATCATCTGGTCTTGCTTTGCAACAATCAATAAGACCCTTAGCCAAAGTTGGCATCACATGTGTCATCAAATAATTTCTTAAGGGAATTGAACGAGCCTCTAATTGTTCAAATTCTTGCTGTTTTACTTCATACAATTTATTTGCCTGTAAAATACAATAATACAATAAGGATTTTTAAATTTTATTTAAATAAATAAATATATAAATAAGCACTGGTATAGTTGATTGCCAAGAAATAGATCACAGTTGCTAAAGTACAGTTTCTACCTGCTAAGACACTGCATCCTTCAAAACTTCCATGCTTCCTGTAATTCACAAACATTATAACTGATATCCCCCACTCCATACACACACATATATATATCATGCCATACATTGTTCCTTTTCCTGATATCTTTACATTATTCTATGTACTATACATACACCTTTGCTGAGTTGTATTGCACCTCAGCACAGTACACAATAATTTCATTATTATTATTATTATTATTACACAATTCTTTTTAAAAATTTAAGACAAAATCAGTGAAAATAAACAATTTTCTAATCATAACACAATTACTTGGAAAAAAAAAACAAAGTTGTCTAGATTATTTTAAAATTACAAATACAGACCCATTATTACTGAATAGTGAGTTGGATCCTCAATGGATGCCCCATAAAAATGCCCATGTGAAAAAAAACCTTGTGTTAATGTGTGTGTGTGTGTGTGTGTGTGTGTATATATATATATATTATATATATATATATATATATATAATATATAATTGTGTGTGTGTGTATTTGGGCAGCATTCTTTCATTTATGCACATAGAATTAAACAAAAGACACATCTCCTGTTTAACAATTTTATTAACAATCTTTTCAAAGTTGGCCAGAAAGGTTGAAAAGATTGTTAATAAAATTGTTAAACAGGAGACGTGCTTGTATATTGTCATTAATTATTTTATTTTCATAATTTTATACTATCATACATAGATACATACATACACACCAATTGTCCTTTATATATGTATAGATAGATATAGATGAATATTTTGGGGAATATACAATATTTGTAGAAATAATTTGTACTGAGGTTAAAAATTACCCATTCTTTTTCTCTAATTTTTCTTTCAGCTTCTTCTTCCATTTCAAGTTTTTCTTTCAATATTCTTTCTTCTTCTTTTTGTCTGAATATTTCTCTTTCTTCAGCAAGTTTTATTTGTTCAAGTTCTTCTTTTGTTGGACCTGACAGAAAAAAAATGACAATATTAATACAATTATTATATAATGTGGATTTAAATCAGATTTTTTTTTTTTTAATTTAATTTTTGATAAATACAAATTCAATACTTACCATAATTACGTGGGGACTGAATAATTTCTTTCATTTTCTCAACAGTATCAATCATCATTTCTGAAGTATCCTTCATCACATCTGTAAAAAGAATCAAATTTTATAGTTGTTTTAACATAACCAGATTTAATAAATTATTAAGTTGGTATCAGCCAGACAGTGAGGGAGTCGTTCCCCTTTTCACTAGCACTAGACCAAGGAGATTGTTTGCACATCTGAAGTAGAGCGCCAAACCTACTTACACTTTACCATACAGATCCCTGTGATACTTATACACTGAGTTGGCAAGGGCCAGTATTGAACCAGGAACCCTGTTGTTCCTAGGTGAACGCTCTACCAACTGAGTTAAATATTTCTGATATTAGTGTTTATTATATGTATTAAATCCAATATTATGTATAATTTTATATTGAAATCAATTGAAAGAAAAAACAAGAATAAGTGCAATCTTTTTATATGTGTTCATATTTAGTTTCTATTTCTCTGAATTTTTGAGATGAGGCTTGATAATTTGGTTTATTCGGACTATTGTCCTCATCTTTATTGTACACTATTTCTCTGAATTTTTGAGATGAGGCTTGATTATTTGGATTATTTGGATTATTGTCCTCATCTTTATTGTTATCTGCACAACATTTCAGTTGGAGAGCACATTGGCAGAAATGTTGTGCAAATAATCCAAAATACATATTTAGTTTCATCAATCTTTTTAATCTAATCTAATATTTTATCACATTAAAACTTAAATACTTGCAGCCCTCTGATGGGGAAAATGTTTTGAATAGTCAAATAATGGCAGACACTCAAGTTTACTTACTTTAACAGTGTCAATAAAAAATTTTTAAAAAAAACACTATTGAATTTTATTCAATAGAATAAACATTTACTACAAAAATTCATCTATTGATTTTACAAGCCATTGACAGTAATTAATAAAAAGAATTTAAATAGACTTTATGTCCTACTAGCAAAAGTATGCACCCCTGGTGCAAGTATTTAAGTTTTAATGAAATAAAATATATTAAATTAGAAAGACTAACGAAACTAAATAGGAATGAATATAAAAATATTTCACTTATTTTAATGTTATTTTAATTGATTTCTACATAAAATTCTAAATAGAATTAATTTTAATACATTTGAGAATAACATGTTGTATTAGAAATCAGTAACAGAAATAATTATTTATTAAACCCAGTTTTGTTAAAATCATTATGCAAATTATTCCCACCATATACTATGTAAATCTTCTTTCTTTTTTTTTTTTGAGATATATAACACATATTCTAGAATTTTAAATATATTGATAATATAAGGTTGTTCTTTATTCTATGTATTGACGAATTTTGATAATGTGACGTAAGCTATAACATAGTTTCGGTTACAGACAAATAGAAACTGAATTTCCATTATTAATAGAAGATTTGTGCTTAGAATGAAATAGCCTTGAATATACACAACCAGAAAGATAAAAAAAAGTTTCTATTTTATTACATAATTTTCTATCAGTCTTATATTTTGAAGGCACTTGTGGTGTAATGGTTACCATCATAGGAAATGGACATGGTAAAACAGGATCAAATCATGGACGAAGCTGTTTTCATTTCACATAGCTCTAATACCCTTGGGAAAGGTATGAATTATTCTCCCTCTAACCATGGATAAATAGTCGGACAGACTGGGCTCTTTAACATTGATTAGGCAACCAGTCTAGAAGAAGGAAAACTCTTAATTAATATCTGTTACACTACAATGAAGAAATTGACTTGTGTTGCATCCTTCTCGTGCAGAGGAGTTGGTAATATATATATATATATAATTTCTGATCTATGTGATCAATTTTGAATTAAATAAAAGGTTGATCAAGAAGAAGACTATGTTGAAATAAATATTTGTTGTGTAAAATAAATACTTTTTTAAACATTTAATGTTTACAACCTGTTAAACTCCGATTAAGAAATTGACCTTGTGCCACATCCTACTCGTGTGGAGGGGTTGGTAAATATGTATATTATCAACTGTAAATAAAAATGGGGATATTGTAAAGTAATAATTTATTTGAAATGAAAATTTATGAATAAATTTGTTTCGTACCAATTTTATAAGGATGAAATTCTAATTCATCAAAATAGTTTAGAATTGTGTTATCCTCTGTGTTGACTCTTCGAAATTCTGTAAGTCTTCTTTGGAATCCTTCTTCCGTATTGTGTGTTCCAGTAACAACACTTTCAGGAAGATTACTTATACGATTATGCAAAAATTCATCATTTGCTTCCAAAGAAAATATAAATTCAGGCATTATATTTCTGTTGTAATTTACTTCTTTCTCATCTGATTCTTCCTCTTCATCAGCTGAAAAGAAACAACAAAATTATAATTATAAGTAATAATAATAATGACAATAATAATAAAATTATTAACAAAAATTGATTAACAAAAAAAAAGAACTTGTCATCTGGTAGATTTTGCAGTTCCAACAGATCACAGGGTGAAGATAAAAGAAAATGAAAAGATAGACAAGTACCTGAACCTTGCCAGAGAATTGAAAAAGCTGTAGAATATGAGGGTGAAAGTGATACCAATTGTAGCTGGTGCACTAGGAAAAGTCCCAAAAAGCTTAGAAAAAAGACTGGAGATACTGGAAATCAGAGGAGGAATTGAGACCATCCAGAAAACAGCATTACTGAAATCAGCTAGAATACTCAGAAGAGTCCTGGAGACCTCAGGAGACTTGTCACTCAGACTAGTGAAAGGCCATCAGCATAGCTTGAAATGTATTTACAGTTAATTTGAAATAGTGAGGGAAGAAAAAAAAAAAAACACTGGGACACATGGATACAATTTTACTGCATCCTTTTAGATTTTTGTACGTCAGGGGATGCAGAATGCGTACCTATCAGCATCTCTATGATACTAATCCTTATAATTCATTGAATTATAATTGTTATAAATTTCTAATAAACAACATAAACAGTAGTAAGTATGACTTACCTTCAAAAAGTTTTGACTGTTCAAAACTTTTTGGGAAACCATCCAAAATGAAACCCTGATTTTGACATGGTTTTGATAAAAGTTTTTCTTTAACCATTCCAATCAATAAGTTATCATCCAATCGCTGATTATTTTGTTCTCTACTTTCATTGATCTCCTCAAGTTTAGCAACAGCATCTTGCATCTTTCCTTCTTCTTCTTCATCAATTTCTTGATCATCAGATTGTTCAGTTACAGCATTTGCTCGTTGTTCCAATTCAATCTGAAAATGGCAACAACAAAAAATTATGAAATTTATTGCGTACAGTGTTCAGGTGCACCACAACTCATCAAAGTCTTATGTCTAGTATGTAGAATAATGTACTAATGTCAGGAACATGAATAGCGTACAGTGATAATATACATGTATGTGTGCGCGTGCATGTATGAGTGTGCAAGGGGGGTATCAAGTATAATGTTGGCACTTCTTCTTTAAATCAACTTTTCTTAAAACCCAAACAATTAGATCAGGAGTGCCCTCCCTCCCCTACACACACACACACACACACACACACACAATTTTTCGGCTTACAAGCTACATTTAAAGCAACCAGGTCAAAAAGATCTACCTGTATTAAAAAAAAGCTTAATATATTTATTTATATATAAAAGTTGACAGGGTGGCCTAAGTCAGTATCATCCAGACAGTGAGGGAGTCTATGCCTTTTTCAATAGCGCTAGACCAAGGAGATTGTTTTTGCATCTGGGTTGGAGTGCTAAACCTACCATCAGCTCCTCAGTTTATTGCACAGATCTCTGTGCTACTCATACACTGAGTTGGCAAGGGCCAGTATCAAACCAGGAACCTTGCAATCCCTATGCAAGTGTTCTACCAACTGAGCTAAACTGGCCCTTATAATTTATATATATATACTGAGGAGGAGGAGGAGGAGGAAGATATCAAAATTAATTAAATTCAAATAAATGCTATTTTTTCATGTAATCAGATATCATTAATTAGATATGAAAATTTGAAAGAATAAAAATTTATAAAAATAAAAATATAACAAAATTAAAGGCATAAAAATGAATATAATTTTATACTAACCAAATTTTGTATATATTCATCAATAACATCTTTCACTTTGACATGATGTAATTTGTAATGTTGACACAATTGTTCTATAACAGTTGTTTTTCCAACACCAGGAGGACCCAACGCACAAATACGTAAAGGCTAAAATGGTCAAAGAAATAACAAACAATGCAATTAAATTCAAATATGTGATTTTAAATTTTTATTTTATTATAAAAATTAAGTTACTAACTGAGTGAATATGAACAGGATATAAAATGACATTGTTTTTAAAGAAAAAGTGGATTTTTATTTTTTTAAAAATTAAACTAATAGAATTACAAAAAAAGTAATTTTTACTTACAGATATGATAACAAGAATTTATTTTTCAGAAGAAAACAAAAATATTTTAGAGAAAATAATCATAATGAACCAAAATGAATGGATTTTGTGCTGATTTAAACATTTAGAATTTTTCTCTTTTATTTTCAAATGAAATTTAACTATCATCATTTTTAAAAAATCAAACCAAAATTATTGACTATGTTATTTTCCTATGTATCAGCTTTTTTTAAAACTCTATATACATTAATCATCTGGTAAGGCATTTTTCTTTACTGGATTCTTTTTCCAATTTTATTTCTAAATATTATTAAAATTATATTATTTATTGGGTAGCAATAGAATAAACAGACAATTTTCTTCAATTTTGTCTTATTTGTAATGAAGATGAAAAAGAAATTTAAAAAAAAAAAAAAGATCTTATATGTTACATTTATAAAATATTAACTGAAAGATTTTTTTTAATTCTTTTTTTAATTTATATATTTACTACATACATACCAATAGACCTCGTTCATTTTTGTATTCTTTTATAATATCATATATATTTTCTACAATTCCATTTTCTGAAACCCAATTTATTTTCATATTTTCCTTTAGGAATACTGCATCCATTATTAAGTTGACTTGAACCATATCGAAATCAATTTGCTGTAAGAAAAAGAAAAAAAAAATATATAATATATATATATATATATATATATATGCTGAATTTTTAAGTTATGCTCACACAAAGAGAAAACATTTTGCCCTAATTGTATATAATCTTAAATCCAGAGTTACATGCTAAATACATTGATCAATGTCAGTTATTCATGAAAGAACTTTTAATATATTTTAAAGTATTTAAACTTCTAAGTAATTTTAGATGTTAGAAAGCAAAAATTTCTTCAACTTTAAATTTTAACAAATTTTACTCCAATTATTTTTCTTTAGAAAAAATATCAGTTTAAAAAAAAAAGGAATTTGTTTACATAAATGACCTATATAAGTATTTTAATAAAAAAAAAGTTTTAAAAATTCTTACTGTAAGTAAATTGTCAAGAAGAGCTTCCTCTGGTTTTACGTGAACAACTTCCCAGTTGTCATCATTCGACTTATGTTCTGAAAAATGAATAAAAAAGGGGAAAATTTAGAAAAAATTCAACACGGAAACAGAAAGATTTAATAAGAGAAAATTTTATTTTTCTAATTCTGTTCATTGATAATAGATTTAGTTTCCAGATTTATCTTCAAAATTATATATCTAAATCTAAAGATTTCCAAACTTTAAAATGTGTTAGAATATTAAAAATGTTTCCTACAAGTTTCAGCATTTTTTTACTTGGTTTGGAATTTGTGATAAAATTTATTTATATAAATTGATTTGTCAAAAATGAATAAATAGATTTTTTTAATTTAAAAAGAATTGACATTTCTTCAACTTTATTAATTTTGAGAATTTCATCAAGAGTTAAAAAAGAAAATGATTTTCAAATGTGTTTAAATTTCTTTTTCAATGATTACAAACAATAAATAAATAAGATAGATGTAACACTTCACATCCATTGAATTATTATCATATTTTATTTTTCAAAGTAGGAATATTTGCATTATTAGGGAAGATAATTTCATGATCATTTCAAATTTATTTATTCATTATTTGTTATACCTTCTTGGGCATCTGTCCTATTTTTCTATCTTCTCACATCATTAAAACAATCTTTTTTTTTTTAATAAAAAAAAAAGAGAGAGAGAGAAAACAGAATCTCTGCACAGAACATATTCAATGTTAATACAATATTTATATTCACATCAAATTGTGTTAAGTAATTCATCCAATTGTTTCCAAAAATGTAATCTTAAATTATTCTTCTTACCATTATTTCTGAAATCATCCAAATTAATCTTCTTTTTTTTAATGCTATTGTTGTTTTTTTATTGATTAGACAATTTTTTTCCAAAAATATATTACTGTATTAGCCAAAAAATCCAATTGTTAATAGACTTAGTTTTTGAAATAATAATGTTAATAATGAAATTTATTGTGTACAGTGCTCAGGTGCACCACAACTCATCAAAGTCTCATGTCTAGTACACAGAATAATGTATTAGTGTCAGGAACATGAATAGCATACAGTAATAATATGCATGTATGTATGCGCGTGTGCACTTATGTGTGTGGACAGGGGCATCAGGTATGGTGTTGGTGGACTACAGAAAGTATAGAAGCCTTGAAAGATGCAGTGTTTCGGCAGCCTACAACGGACGCAGGCAGCTTATTCCATTATTCCAAAAATGTTTCCGAAAGTCATGTGAGCAAATATGCCTTGATAGTAAGTTTCCAGTTTGAGAAGAAATATTAAAAAAGTGTCAACCATGATTAGTAATTCCATTTATTATCTTGAAAGTTTCAATTAGATTACCTTTCATTCTTCTATCTAGTAAAGTAGTTAATCCTAATTCTTCTAATCTCTCCCTGTAACTATAATCTTTTACTCCTTTTATTATTATATGAAAATAGATTTTTTTCCAGACAAAATAATTCCTGACACAAATAAAGTTCAATTTCTAAAAGCTCTTAATAAAATTTACAAAAAACAAAACTCCCTCTGGGCAGTGTAAAAATTATTTTTTGAAAAATATTGCCTGAGGGTGGGAGTTAAAAATAGAATGTCAGATAGTTTGTATCATAAGTAAGTATAATCATCAAATTTATTAAAGAAATAAAAAAATAAAACAATTTGAAATGAGAACTTAGTTGTGATAACTTTAAATATCTATTAAAATAAAACAAACTATATATGAACATATAATACCAGACATCTATTTAATAAAACTTGTTTTAAAAAACAATGAGGATTGTCTAAGATTGCATGCTCAAATTTTGACTGTATTTATTCTATGTTATGACATTTTTGGGTAATGTGACATAAGCAGTGACATAGTTTCGGTTACAGACAAATAGAGGCCTAATCTCCATTATTAATAGATTCTTACTTTAACAATTTCTCCTAGGGTATTCATTGATTCATCTTTTGCAATGATATATTTGAAACTTGGTGTAGAGTCTGCAATATTTTGGATGACCCTGAAACCATAAAAATTAAATGTTTAAACTCTTAAATTTCTCTTGTTGTTAAGAGTTACTTACAATCAAATCAATATCAGAACATACAAGATCAACACAGATGCAATGAATGAAATAAATGTATCTGTGATCAAATAAAATTTGAGACATTTTTAATAAGTATACGCTTTTAAAATTTAGCAGATATAAATATTGAATTATCTTAATATTTGATTTAACCATTTCTTGTAATGCTTACAATGTCTTAGTTTTGTATAAAAAGTAAAGTCAGTGGGACAGCCTAATGTTGGTATCAGTCAGACAATGAGGGAGTTTTCATTATTTTTATTATCATTATTATTATTCAACAACAACAACAAAAATAACAATATTTGATCTTCTTTTCAACTTATTCTTTTCTACTTATTCACACCTAATCGTAGTAATAGAAGTTTAAATTTTCTCAGGAAAACATTTTTTTTTAAATTAATGTTTGACATATATTTCTCTTTTTTTTATTTGTTGCTATTTATGACAATGTTCAGATTTTTTTTTTTCATGTAAAGTTTACATAAATATTACAAAAAAATCAACAACAAATTAACTCAACTCCTATGAAAGCAATTAAGCAAATAGAAAATCAGCTTTTAAAAAGATATAAATATAGATTTTTTTTTTTTTTTTGTACGTACGCTGCAAGATCTTTAATATGAATTGTTGGCACAATATTGGTTCCATTTCCAATACATGTCAGTTGGGGTTCATTATGCCAGGCTCTCTGTAATGTAAACACACAAATATACAAACATTTTCAAATATAGTAACATAAGTATTTTGGGAACTGAATAAGAATTAGTGTAAGTAATTTTGATTTGATTATACATTTACACAATATTTATACTTCGTAGGTGGGATACCAAGTAATTTGGTATTAGGATGATTCTAAGCTGGTCCTTTCTTCCAACAGTAAAATGTTAGAGTTCAGGTCCGATTTGAGAACTTGATGTTTATTTTTTATAAACAGAACAATATAATTAGTAAAGACAAATAATATATATATAGTATAATATATATATATATATATATATATATATATATATATATATATAATGTGTACATGTATGTGTGTGCTTTTGTGTAAATGTACTATTAAATTAGAATTTCTTACACTAATTTATATATATAAATAGATGGAAATTAATCCGACAGTATGAAATTTAACATTTTGAAAAAACATAACAAACATCATATGTTTTTTCAAAATGTTAAATTTCATATATATATATATATATATATTATATATATATATATATATAGGTATATATAAAAACAATTTTTTTTTTTGTGATGAAACAAAGAAAATACAGTGCTCAATCACAAATTGTGAGAGCTATTATTTATTTTTAAAAAAGTCAACAAATTAAATAAATAATATATATATATATATATATATGTATATATATATACCATGTCACTATACATTAAAAATTTTCTAAAATATTTTTTTTGTTATTTAATATAATATGTTTAATTAATAATTAATGATATTTGTTACATCATTCATTCCAGGTGAACTTGTTGTAAATACAATTAGCAAAATTAAATGTGATTTAATATTTTAGTTTTATAATTTTTTTTTTCTTATTAAACACAATAAAATTCACACACACTTAAAATCTTCTCATTTTAGACAGAAACTTTTAAAATTCAATCAAAATATCATTTATGTTAATTAAAAATCATTTGTTTTATTTTTTACAAGACAGAAAAGAATTGAATCATTGAATCACTTGTTAATAAATTTGTTTTCAATTAAAATTTTACAAATATCCATAAACCAATAATTTAAAAATCCCTCATAATATTTTTTTACTGTTACATAAATAACAAAAGTAATTTTTAATAAATACTTACCTTGAATAAATCATGAAAAATATCTTCTCCTATTCCATATATAAGACCACTTGCAATCACATATGTATTTAGTTTCTTCTTTGTCTACAATTAAATAATAAAAACATCTTGAAAGACAAATAAAAACAATAATGATTTATTATTTCTCTTTAATCTCATAAAATCAAATACAATTGTCATGCTACTCATTTAGATAGTTAACCCCTTAGAGTTACCTTCCTTAGCAGTCTATTTTTACTGGCAGGACAAAATTCCTTAAGACACTCCATTTTCACCGCCTGCCCCTAAATTCCTTCTTTTCCACATTAGACATTGTCCAAGAAAGACGTAGATTCCATCTCTGCCCACTTGGTCTCTATTCAGACCTGAAGCTTTTTACACCTTTGTATAGTGAATAAACCTGTCTTGTACCCACAGTATTTTGTCAGAGTCTTTGCTGTATGAAGGAGTTTATCTACACGCAACTAGAAACAATGTCTACACCTTTAGAAGGACAAGGGTAGAGTAAAGTGGAGGTGTGACAACAATATTTTTTAATTTACTATTGCATTTAACAACTAATGATAACTGCTACATCAAGACAGCTGACATCACTCACCACCCCTTCACCTTCATTCATCCTGACTTGGTCGAATTGACCAAACCTTAAAAGGGGTGAACTACTACCAAGCCGACTACGGTCAACACAGTCGCCAGTCATCAACCACCAACTTCTTACCAACATAACTATCAGACTTTATGCCCACATCACTTCGACTCGACCACCAAACATCAGACTTTATGCCCACATCACTACAAACACCACAACCGACTCGACCACCAAACATCAGACTTTATGCCACATCACTACAAACACCACAACCGACTCGACCACCAAACATCAGACTTTATGCCCACATCACTACAAACACCACAACCGACTCGACCACCAAACATCAGACTTTATGCCCACATCACTACAAACACCACAAAAACATCAGACTTTATGCCCACAACCGACTCGACCACCAAACATCAGACTTTATGCCCACATCACTACAAACACCACAACCGACTCGACCACCAAACACAGACATGCCCACATCACTACAAACAATACAACTTTTTCTTGTTTTTAATACAATTTGTTGAAATTTAAAACCTGTGTTTGTGTTTTCCTTTGCCACCATACGCTTACTACTAACCCTTTGATATTACACAATCAACTTTAACAAAAAAGTGGATAAATTGGTAAATATAAAATACCATATTTGACGGCATATAAGACCCCCCCCCCATTTCAGCAGGTCAGATTTAGGAAAAAAAGTTTTTAGTGTATTTAAGCATATATTGTTGGAAACAGTCTAGCTGTGCATTACACAAGCAGAAACATAGCTAATTATTACAATACCAGCAAATAAAATAAGGATGCATGGAGTTTAGGGTTGGTAAAATTACTGAGCATAAGCTGGGTTAGTGAGCATCATAGAGAAGATTAGCCTAGGCCTACAGGAGGTCTCAAACTTCACCTACGATGTATAAGACATAGGGCAATTTTTTTTAGCCAAGATTTTGGAAAAAAGATGCATCCTATATTCCGTCAAATACGGTAAATAATTAAATTTTTTTTTTACCATTTTTCCAAGCTTTATGACTGTTTTCTCTGCGCTGAGTTGTTCTTTAAAATTTGGATGTGCTTTCCTCCGTCGATAATCTTCCTCCGTGAAAGGTATGTCAGGTTCATCCTATAAAAAATAACACACACACAATTTAAAAAAAAAAAAAAAGAATAAGGTTTAAAGTGGAAAATAAAGAGGAATTAAAACCTACTATCAACTACTTATAAGATAAGAACTTTTTTCTAATATTTAGTTTAACCAATAACCCATCATTATAAGAAAATAAACATTTCACTGTTACGTTCTAATCAAGTCAAACTTTTATAATTTATTAATTAATTAAATTACCACAAACAGAAAATTTGGCAAACACAGTGTGCAACATGCAGAACACTGGACAGCTGTTTAGGCTTTATTAGGTCTCATTATCAGTATATACTATGATCTCCATCACTTGAGATTAAAACAATGTCCACAGAATGCAGAGCAGAAACTCTACCACTGAGACACCAGTAAACACCATACACAGGGAGGGCAAATTATCTAGTCAGGGTAATTCTGCAGCCACCTAGCCTTAACTTGTCTTAATCTATCTGCAAATTGTCTGCTTGGATTGAATTAATACATCATTAATTTTTTTCTAAAAAAAAACAACTAATAAAAGCCTGAAATAATAATATGCAGTTTTTAAATCTGAATCTGGTTCATACTTTATGTTTATTTACTTTAAATATACGCTCCTTACTACATTTATGGTGCTAGTAGGTGTCGTCAGTGATGTACTTAACTTGGGTCACTGGGGAGTTTTGGGTCTTTCAATACTTCATGTTTATTTAGATTCCTATAAAATTAATTAATTACAAATTCAATAAATAAAAAAAATAAAAAGATCTTTTCTACATGACATGAAAACTTGGTAATAATGTATGCTAGCAGGAACTGTGGATATACAACAGTGTGATAATTCAATTACAATGTTTGATAAGCTTACTTAAGAGCTATTACATAATAGCCCAATATGTAAAAAGTATAATAATCTCTCTCTCTCTCTCTCTCTCTCTCTCTCTCTCTCTCTCTCTCTCTCTCTCTCTCTCATCATATTTTCTTTTTCATTCTGATATGTAGCATGTTCTTTTTTTTCACTTACAATCAAAACAGATTGGACCATTATCTAAGTTGATGACACATAGAGATACAAACCTATTAATATATATATATATATATATATATATATATATATATATATATATATATATAAAAGAAGATATATTTATGACTTACTGCATCTGTGGGTTTAGTTTTTGCCCAAGTGAGAACAGAAGAAATTAAAATGAAAGTCTTTGGTTTCATTATTTTCTCCAGATCAGCTTGTAATTCTTTAAAAGAAAAAAAGAAAAAATTTTTATTTATAATTGTTTTTTTTTTTTGATTCACTCATAAATGTAATTAACATATTTATTCTTAATATTGGAAATCTTATCTTAAAATAAAATTCTGTTTTAGAATAAACATCCATATACCAAAATGAATGAGAAAAATGTTTTGTTTTTTATGTTGTGTTTTTGATAAATTTCTTCAACACTTTTTATGATAAAGAAATGTCTGAATTCAATATTACATGATTCAACACTGTGTTTTAAAATTTTGCAAAAAATTGCAATACATATTAAGTGTGTGGTAGTTGGGGGAGTCCCCATGGCATAGAGGCTAACATGTTGGACTGTGATGATGGTAATGGTAGTGATGATTGTAAGATTAAATCCCCCTTTCATTTTTTCCTATATAATAACAAAATGTATTATTCCTTTTGATTAATATTTGAAATTTCCAACCTAGATTAAATAAGGAATGCTTAATCATTATTTAATTATTTTCCACCATATTTTATTTCTTACCTGATACAGCCCAAACAGCTTCATCAATTTGTTTTACATCTCTTGTGATGTCATATATAATAATATCACAATCAAGAAGATATCTGTAGAAATCATCTTTTACATCAGACTGAAATAAAATTGAAATAAAAACATAATTAATCATTTTGTACATGATGTAAATAACTAAGGGAATTGTGACTTAAAAATGATGGAATTGTTTCAGTTACAGACATACAGGTGCATATTCTCCATTATAATAAGATATATATAAACTTGTATCAAACTATTAAAAAAGATCTGTATGCATTTTAAATCTACAATTAATTGATGAGTTTTAATAAAAGTCAAAATATATTATTGAAATAAATTACATCATATACATACATCAAACATATAAACAATGTTATAAAGTTAAAATTAATGAATAATTGCTGTGAGGTCAATTTAAGATGTAAGAAATACTGATTCATAAAAAAAAAACATATCCCAATACAAAAATAATCATGCAATGTTATTTGTTTTACTAGTAAAACAAATTAGATTTTAAATTGATCTCACAATAATTATTCATTAATTTTAACTTTATAACATTGTTTATATTTTTTAATTATTTTGATAAACAATACAATTGTCAAAATGATATCTTTCAAATAACTGCCGTGAAAAATATAAGAATAACAAATATGGATATCTTTAATGAATATAAGTTTATATCATCATCAGCATCACCGTCTCAAAAGAGCATATATTTCTCATGCCCTGAAGTTACATTTCTAGCGCAGCAGCTTCTGTGACTATGAAAGCCAAAAAATTGTTTAAAAAGTCATCGGGATGGCCTAAAGTCAGTATCAGCCAATCAGCGAGGGAGTCTATCCCCTTTTCACTAGCGTTAGACTAGGGAGATTGTTTTTGCATCTAAGGTGGAGCGCCACACCTACTATCAACTCCTTACTTTACCACACAGATCCCTGTGCTACTCATACGCTGAGTTGGTGAGGGCCAGTATCCCTCACGCTCTACCGTATCCGAACACTCTACCGACTGAGCTAACCCGGCCCTAAAAAAATAAAGTTTAGTTTCATTAAATATAAACAAAATAATTTATTATCATTACAGATTTGTGAAAAGTATAAATTTGATTCTTAGTAAAATTACCAAAAATTCAATGTAGCAATAAATTGTTTATTTTTTAAAATTATTTATTCATTTTTCTTATTAAAATGGTAAAATAAAAATTTGTAAGAAAATTTAAAAAGTTTGTAGTCACTAAAACCTTAATTTTTAAAAATTAAAGAAATTTTTTGTTTAAAAACAAAAATTTATCTTTGAACCAAAAGTTGATGGAACAATATGAAAAATAAAAATATTTAAACTCACATTTACAACTTGAAGAACAAAATCTGGATTTAATTCTATGTCTTCATAAACAGTACCAACAAATTCATAACCTCCTTCTTTTAAACCAACAAAACTTGATTCTCCATCTTCAGATCTTTTATCTTCATTTTCATCTTCTTCAAGGGTTGCACCAACTGTGCACGTTGAAAGATACTGAAATTTAAAACAAAAAACAACAAAAAAAAACAATACATTATACACATATAAAGTTAAAAACTTATCATTCTAAAAAAATATTTTTTAAAAAATGATAAAATGATATTTTTTCTAAAATTATCTATTATTATTTAGAATGAGATAATATTATTTTTTTAAATATATATTATAAATATCATAAATATCATAATAAAATTGTATCATTTCTAAAAAAAGAAAAAGTTAAAAACATATATGAAGTTAAAACCTTTTTTTTTTAATTATTTTTTTAAATAATAAAATGATAATATAATGAAATAATATTACTTTTTAAAAATGATATATTATCATTTAGAATAAGATAATATTATTTTTTAAATATATATTATAAATATCATAAATATCATAAAATAATATTATTTTTAAAAAAAAGAAAAAGTTAAAAACATATATGAAGTTAAAAAATACATTATACATATATGAATGAATGAATGGGAGGAGGGACTCTCAAAGTATTTTTGACTAATGAAAAGAGAGCCCCTTTGGTTTAAATTCACAGTTTTCCTTCTCTTAGACTAGTTGTCATACCAGTCTGCCCTACTATTTACCCATAGCTGAAGGGAGAATGAAGGGTATTAGTGCTATGTGAAATGCAAACAGCCATGTCCAGGATTTGAACATGTCCTGCCATGTCCATTTTCTACAACGATACTCATCCATCTAACCAAGGTTAAAGAGGCCAGTTTACCCTACTATTTACCCCATAGCTGGAGGGTGAATAGTTGGATTCATACCTTTCTAAATGGTATTATTGCTCTGTGAAATGCAAACAACCTCATCCAGGATTTGAAACTGTCTTGCCATGTTCATTTTCTACATTGGTAACCATTACACCATATGCCTCCACCAAGCAATATTGTATAGGCAGAACAGAGTGATCTGCCCCTGAACAGAGCTATATATAAAGAGTACCACAAAGCAGCCATTTTGCATTGCATTCTTGGCACATGTGCAAGACAAGTCATCACATCTTTCCTATGTTACAAATGTGTGTCAGTGTATGTGTGTGTGTATGTGTGTGTGTAATATACAATTTCATACCCATAACAAACATTACATGCACACCCACACAGACATTCCTCCTGATATTTTATGTTGACTTTTTAAATTGTTTTTTTTTTTTTTTCAACAAAACACAATTATTGCCAACTTGTTGGGAAATTGGGATCTGGGGAAAATACCAGATCAATGCAGATGCAACTTCTGCCTGATCTTTGGAGTCACTTGATATATTTCTGTTCTTCTGTTGGTGACAAGCCAAGTTTAGATATGCAGAAGATAAATTAGCAATAAAATATATTTTGACATAAAATCTACTCTCTTATTCCAAGAGCTGCATCCTTTATGAAATACCTTGTATAAATAAATAAATTATATATATATATATATATATATATATATATATATAACTATAGTGTGGGATTGGCACTGTTTCAGCTTTTACTGGAACAGTATGCCAAAGTGTGGTATTATTGGAAGAGTGCTCAATATAATATAGAGCTATTATATAATATAATAATAAATATATAAAGGTTTTATATATTTAATGACATAGGAACAGTCACGACCATTGGTTTCATGAATGCATAACCACAAACATTCGTCAGGTTACGCATGCATGAAACCAATGGTCATGACTGTTCCTATGTCATTAAATATATAAAACCTTTATATATTATTATTATATTATATTATATATATATATATATATATATATATATATATATATATATATGAGATTTGATAATTTGCTTTAGAAGCATTGTTGAGTAAAGTATTGTCATAATTATTTTCAATAATTATCGAATTTTATACAATATATGCATTGTAACTGTCTTCAAGCAAAAAAAATATAAATAATAAAAAAAATATAAATAATAATATATATATATATATAATACTGATTATGTATTAATATTAATAATAATAATAATAATAATAATAATAATAATAATAAATGATTAAATTGATTATAAATCAATTTAATCCAATATCCAACACGAAATATTATACATCACCATGGCCACCAAACACAAAATATGCTTTAATACACACATACATATGCACATGCAATCCCACGCTAGGATACAGTCATAACGTCACAACCAACACGCATTTTCATGGACACGTGCAAGACAACATACGCACAAGTACAAAAAAAAAACCACATTCACGTAAACATACAACACAAGAATACAGTTATATAAAACTACCATCATTTTCAAAAAAAAAAAAATTAATTTAAAAAGAAATGTAATAACTAGACTGCTTCAGTTCCAGTGATCTTTTGAAAAAGAGATATTATCTCGAAAATTCAAGAATTAAATACAGGTTAACACACAACATCATTGTTACTGTATTATTATTTTTTCTTTACATCTGCATTGTGATAGCCTTCTAAATCAACCTCCTAACCAATATATATATATATATATATATATATATATATATATATATATATATATATATATACACACACACACACACACTTCTAATGATAGAGAAAAACACAACAGATCATCATTTGGTTATTATAAATTTATTTCATGCAGTAACTATAAATGAAAATGAAAAAAAAAATCTTTTAATGGTAAATATACAGAGGATATAGATGGTTCCAAATAGAATCATGCCAACTAACCTATCAATTTGATATTCTTATCTATCTATCTATCTATCTATCTAATATTGCTTTGAGGTTCCCCCTCTTAAGAAAAACACATTACATCAGGGATTATGATGTAGAAAAATAAGGACCTTTTTGAGTGTCAAATTGGCCCAAAGTTAGCTGATAAGAGCTGTAAATGGTCTTCCCGAGAAACTCACAACCCTCAAGCCCTATTTGGACATCCAGGCTCGGTGTGATACATCAAAATTTATTTTTATTATTTAAGAATTTATGTATACTTTGTATTACTTACTTATAATTTTCTAATGATGATTTTTATTGAAATTATAAATCATTTTAAACAAAATTTTGTTGAGTTTCTTTGTTGACCTTTCTTGGCATGTCATGCCCCATGATACCCTAGCATGGGATGTAGATATGTGACCAACACCCTCACACCCAACCTACAGCTTATACAGTCTCACTGACTGACTTCTACCCACATTGTGTTTTCTTTAAAAAAAAAAAAAAGAAAGAAAGTTGAGTGCTGGTATCAGATGAACTTGTAGAATTTATTGGTCAGATCAACAGAGGAAAAAAAAAAGAAAGAAAAAAAAACAAAGTTGAGAATAGAGTCACTGCTATAAAGTGAAACAGGCTCTAGTACAGATGTTGTCTCAGTCAATTGTAGTATCTGACTGACTTATTACTGAGGCAGTCCTCCTTTTATAGCATTTACCTCATTTACATATAATACTGCAGTCACATAGCTGTCTTTATTGATGACATCATAGTTTCTGAAGACAAAACTGTTGGAGAAATATATACATAACCCTTAGCTCTTACTAGTCAATTAGACCCAACTAGCCATATGAATCTGTGGATCAGCTATCACATCAATCCCTAGTACCTATATGATTGTCCCAACCAAATTGCCCTATATAAGCTACAATGTAGGGGTTAGACAGCTTTATTTGTTCATTGCTAAAAACTCTGCAATTTATTAAGAAACTTCAAATTTCCAGGGGACTCATTCAAATCAAATCCATCCATCCCAAGTTGCATTAAATTAAAAGGTTATCAGCATCACTATATATATATATATATATATATATATATATATAAGTAATTTTTGACAATGTATTGACTGAAATTATTGGCACAATGTTAGTTTCTTTGGTTTATGCCATGGAGAATAACTTTTAAACTATTGTAACTGTTTTCAACAAAATAGAAAAAAATACTATTTCCTAAAATAAGATTAATATTAGGTTCAACCTAACAAAATTTAGAGTTACTCTCTTTGATCAGTAAGGGATTGATGGGAACCCGGAAGTGGGGTTTCTACCATGACGCTTTTTTGGATTGGGGTTTGTACTGGACAGGCACATGCACAATACGGTTGAGCTAATTAAGTCACTTTTAGGGCAGAAGCATTCTCTATCCTGTGTTAAATAAAACCTTATTAATTTCCAATAACCTGGTCTTGCATTTTCATTCAGTGCTCCATATTTTATCTGTATGTAAAAACATAACAATTAATCACACAAAAAAGTATAAACTGGAAAATAATGTTTTATATATAAATGATGAAGAGAGATGACTTAAATAATTGTGCTGTATTCATATCATCTTTTTTGCAGTTGGAATTGTGCATATTTTGATAATGAGAAACACAGCTGAAAATATTTTAGAAATTAGAACCAAGAATATTGGGGCTTACAATTTGGGCAATGGATATTATTATGCTATTGCCATATGTTAATGATTTACTATCACAAAACCAAATGTTTGAAACATGATTTAAAAGTGTATGTGTGTGTGAGAGAGAGAGGGGAGGGGGAGAGAGAGAGAGAGAGAAAGAGAGAGAAAAGACTTGTGTTACAAATAATAAACTTGAATGTGGTTGGAAGAAGAAGAAGAAGAAACTGCCAGTCAAATCAGAATGCAATGTTTTAAGGAATGCAAAAATAACCGAGATATTATAACTAAATATTTTAGAAATAATTTGGAATGAAAGTAACAACTTGTCACTAACTAGAAATATTATCAAAGATCTGTAGAGAGAAACTCTACTACAATCTTA
>CM042179.1:48471349-48508849 GCA_023376005.1 Doryteuthis pealeii
TTTCTCCTAGACCGGTTACCTAACCAAGGTTAAAGAGCCCAGTCTGCCTTATTATTTACCCATAGCTGGAGGGAGAGTAGGATTCATACCTTTACCAAGGGTATTAGCGCTAAGTGAAATGCAATTACCACGTCCAGAATTTGAACTTGGGGCAACGAGTCCATTTCCCATGACTGTAACCATTACACCACGCGCCTCCTACACTCAAAGACACAGTATAAGTAGCAACGTGTACAACACAAAATAAGATATCCCACAACTGGGCCTCACACTGCTACCCATTGTCTAAGTGATTGACATTAGTTATACATTCAGTTTGTTGCCAATACCACATTTCATTCTCTTTTCATCGAAGAATTCCTACTTCTGAAGACCAACACTTAACTAGTCAGAAACAGTCCAAGGGAGATAATTCACAATCCACAATCTCAGGTTGTCCCACTCTGTGTCCATCTTTGTTCTAAGTTATTAAAAGGAAAACATATGTCTGGTTTTGATGTACATCTTATTATAATTGAGATTCAGTGTTTTTCTGTCTGGAGATTGTTTTTTAGCATCTGAGGTGGAGCACCACACCTACCATCAGCTCCTCACTTTACCGCACGGATCTCTGTGCTACTCATATGCTGAATTGGCGAGGGCCGGTACTGAACCTGAAACCTTGTGGTTCCTAGTTGAACGCTCTACCAACTGAGCTAAACTGCTCCTTTTTTCCTGAGAACCAAATTTTAATGTGCATGGAAAATTCAGAGGTCACCATTTTGCATCCAGACCGAAAACCATCTTCAAATCAACTCAACTAACTCTCTCACAATTACTCAGTCATGTGATACCCTCAACTAATCAGAATATCCCATACAGGTCAATCAGAGGTGACCGCCTGTCTGTCATACTGTATGACTCTTATTGTTTTTCTATGGGTTCTTATGTTTACTATTAAATTTATATATTTTACACTACATTACAAAATGAAGAGGCTAACTGTTAAATTTAGATCTTTTACACTACATTAAAAAATGAATAGGCTAACTGTTAAATTTATATATTTTACACTACACAACAAAAAGAATAGGTTAACCGTTAAATCTAAATATTTTACACATTACAAAATGAATAGGCTAACTATTAAATCTTTTACACTACATTAAAAAATGAATAGGCTAACTGTTAAATTTAGATTTTTTGCACTACATTAAAAAATGAATAGGCTATGCTATTCATTTTGTAAAGCCCAAGGTCTAAATCCAGCTTGGTTATTGACTACAAATAATAAACTGTTTAACCATATTAGATGCATATCTGTTATCGGTTTTTATCAATTATATTAGATAAGAGGATATCTAAATACAAAGTGTTCAATACAGTGGACTTATATAATGCTTACCACCAAATTTAAATAAGAAGATAAGCTTTATATGACCTTTATATGACCTCTAAAACTAAAGGTGGACTGTATCAATTTTTTTTTTTCAGTGCTACAAATGTATTAGTAGCTTTCCACATGGTTATTGATTAAATTATTAAAAATGAAGACATAGAAGGCACGTGTCTTTCATATAGCACTAATACCCTTGAGAAAAGGTATGAATCCAACTATTCTCCCTCCAGCTATGAGTAAATAGCAGGGCAGACTGGGCTCTTTAACCTTGGTATGGCAACCGGTCTGGAAGGAAAACTGAATTCAAAATCCTTGAGAAAAGGTATGAATCCAACTATTCTCCCTCCAGCTATAAGTAAATAGCAGGGCAGACTGGGCTCTTTATCCTTGATTAGGCAACCAGTCTAAGAGAAGAAAATCACTGAATTCAAACAAACACTAAGTACTTATAATTCATTAGTGCATTATGGAGGTGAGTGGTATAATGGGTAGAGTCATAGGAAATGGACTCGCCGACCAGAGTTCAATTCCTGGACGAAACTGTTTGCATTTCACATAGCACTAATATCCTTGGGAAAGGTATCACCATTCAGCTATGGGTAAATAGAGGACAGTCTGGGCTCTTTAACCATGGCTAGGTAACCAGTCTAGGAAAAGGAAAACTCTAAAATCAAACCTGTTAAACTCTGCTGAATAAATTGACCTTGTGTCGCACCCTGCTTGTGTGGAGGGTTGGTAAATATATATATATATATATAAAAATGGAAATTGGAAATGAATCTGACAATATGAGGAAGAATGAATAAAGAAAAGAAAGAAATAGAATGGATAATAAAAGATGAATTTAATCAATATCACTTACACATGTGTTTCGGTCAGTTCATCTGTGTGAAAATATTTCGCACACAGAGAAGATTTGATCTTCATCACTCAAAATAAAATTTCACTCTGATGAAGGTCGAATCTTCTCTGTGTGCGAAATATTTTCACACAGATGAACTGACCGAAACACATGTGTAAGTGACATTGATTAAATTCATCTTTTATTATCCATTCTGTTCTTTCTTTTCTTTATTCATCCTTCCTCATATATATATATATATATATATATATATAATGCATTAGCGCATCCATGGATACACTAACACTGAATATTTGGTGAGGAAAGACAAACAACTCACATGAACAATGTACATATGTATGTTTAATATAAATAATATATAGCAATAAAATAACATAATACATAGGTCCCCAAAGAGGCTATTTGTACAATATGTTCCTTGAACAAACAAAGTGTAATGAAGAGGTACCAAAAATGGTTAGAAAAGACTTCCTGTGTCTTCTGTGGCTTTCATCATGAGATGTAATATAAGATGCTATGCTGAAGCTGGAGACTAATTGTCACTATTCTCTTCTGCAAACAGAGTTGAGAAATATGTCTTTTTTGCTCAACGAGCGAGGATCAAAAACAGATAGATCTTGTCCCTTCAAAGAAACGGGACCAAAGGAAAAGTTTTAAAGGGTTCATTTATCATGTGACCAACAGACATGTGACATGTAAAGCCACATCCACAATCCAAGGAAAGACAATTATTTTTGTCTTCCAACAATATGATGAACTGGTTGAAGGTGTTACTGCTTTCCTTCCAACCAATTTAAACTAATCTCATTTTAGAAATACATTAAAACAGGAATTCTTTGTAGCGTAATTATTAGGGTCTAGCAGAATCCAAGAATAAAAATAAAGCTGTGTGCGGACTGCTAGAGAAAGAGAGGAAACAAAGAAGTGGACACACAACGGGTTGCCGGTAACTTGACCGAGGTATGCTCCCGGAAGAGGAATTGAAAGCTAAAAATTAGAAGTTCCGGGTGTTGACTGGAAGCGTAAGTGACGTGGTGACGAGGAACGAGCAAGAAGAAGATCGTCCTCTTTTCGCTTTCGGCCGTAGCAGGGTTCAGACGGGGCTGCTGGTCTCTAGTGTTGGGATAGCGATATAGTTCGTACCATGTTAGAAGGTAGAGTAATTTAACAGTGTCCTCTCTTTCTTTCTATCTGTCTTTCCTTCTCTCCGAAACAGAGCCCACGACACGATCCTGAAAATAAATGCTAAGCCCCTTGTGACTATATAACTTACGTGTCTATTGTGCCTTCTTTATCTACAATGACAACTGCTGCTGGGGCTTGATTTGGCTACATATATCGTTCCGGGGTTTGCCACAAAGACACTTTGGTACTTTGTTATACAACAAATACATTTTTAGCGCCGTGAATTTTGAGGCACGGTGACAAGGTCCGCCACATTACATCTTTTTAAAAGGGAACTAAAGAAATTGACAACAAAATAGCATTATACATATGTCTCCAAACAGGCTAATTGTACATTCATTGGCATTTCAGTCTCGGGAAACTATAATAAAGTTTTTGTGCCCCTGAAGTTACAGCGCCTCCTGTGACTGTAAAGTCCAATGTTAGAAAAACATTCTCGACCACAGATGTGGCATATGAAGGCTGTCCCTGAAGATGTTGATGTGCCGGTGCTTTGTTTCTGCTTCTTCATGGTCTTGCGCCAGGATGACTTCCGACATGAACAGTCCTCTACAGAGAGCCTGCTGCCACTGAGGGTGGTCCTGAGCCAATTTTTCCCTGCTGTGTAATTGTACATAATGTAAGTAAAGTAAAGTCGACGGGGCGGCCTAAAGTCGGTATCAGCCAGTCAGCGAGGGAGTCTATCCCCTTTTAATAGCACTAGACAAAGGAGATTGTTTTTTGAATCTGAGGTGGAGTGCCACACCTACCATCAGCCCCTTACTTTACCGCACAGATCCCTGTGCTACTCATACGCTGAGTTGGCGAGGACCGGTATCGAACTAGGAACCTTGTGGTTTCTAGCCGACTGAGCTAACCCGACCCTTGTAAATTGTACATAATGTTCCATTAACAAATAAAGTGTAATGAAGAAATACCAAAGAATGGTTAAAAAAAGACTTTCTGTGTCTTCCATGATTTTTATGGTGAGACTAATTGTTTCTATTCAGTTCTATGAACAGGGCTGAGAAATATGTCCTTTTCGCTCAACAAGCGAGGACCAAAAACAGATAGGTATTATCTATTCAAAGACTGGGAACAAAAGAGAAAGTTTTAGGGGGCCAAATTATCATGTGACAAATAAACATGTAACGTGGGAAGCCACACCCACAAACCAAGAGGATACAATTTTTGTGGGGGAGACTATCTCCTTTTCACTAGCACTAGACCAAGGAGATTGTTTTTGCTGAGGGGGAGCACCACACCAACTGTCCAATCCCCACTTTACCGCACAGATCAGATTACCCAAGCAGTGTTACTCATGCACAGAGTTGGCGGGGACCGGCATCAAACCTTGCAATTCCTAGACAGGTACTCTACCAATTGAGAGGGGAAATAGTAATCTAATTGGAGTTTTTCGAGAATCTTAACAGTAAGAGTAAACATGTGGAAAACTATGTTTCCACAAGCAAAAATTGTCAATGAGTATCAACCTAACTCCTGCTTAAGGAGTATGTTATGGATCACTAATAATAAGACACTGCAAATAGGGCAGGTCGATTTTTCACTTTTTAAAAAATATCAAATTCTCTCAAACATCAAAAGTTGTGTGTTGATATAGTGAGTTCTGATACCAAAAACCAGATGTTTTACTTGCACCATTGTTTGAGGAAATAGCATAAAATATCGTCTACTAAAATACACCAAAAATCCTCATTTTCGCAACATTTGGCCTAGAAATTGGTTAGAAAATTTAGCAATTTCAATATTTAAAAGAGAAAACCTTGCAATTTTAACCGAAACAAATAAAATAATATGACTACAATTCTAATTGAAAATATGCCCTCATCACCATCGACGTATTTGATATGCTGCTTTTTACCTAATAATTAAGCTGTAACAGTGATAACATTTTAAAAGACTGAAATCTATTTCCTCAAGCAAAGGCAAAGTTTTGAAGAAAAATATTTAGTGGTGTAATTCTTTATGTTAACTAGCAAATATATGCACCCTCCGGGTGCAAGTATTTAAGTTTTAATGTAATAAAATATTGTATTAAATTAGAAAGGTTAATGAAACTAAATAATAATACAAATAAAAAGATTTGAAACAGAGGGAGTATAATAAAAGATTTGAAACAGAGCGAGTATAATAAAAAATGGAACAACTGAAACTTACTCTTCCATCACTCTCGTCTTTCATTGTTATTTTTTCTAATTTAAGTATTTAGTTATAAGAGGAAGTAAAGAATAAAATGACAGTTATTTTATCTTGTTAATGGATTTCATTTAAGATTCTTTGAAGAGATTTTTGCTTATATTCATTAAAATAAAACCAAACAGTTAGAAATCAATAATACTAAGCACATATTTATTAAATTCGATTTTTTTAATATTAATATGCAAATTAGCCTTCCCGTTCACAGTGTAAACCGCTATTTTGTTGTATATATAAATATAATTGCATGTTGTTAGTATGTAGACATAGTTAACAGTATTAATAATGTAAGACAATTTTATTAATAATTGAGGTTTAGATAAAAAATAAAATCATGGAGAATGTGATGTCAATAACTAAGAGAATTGTGACTTGAGTAGGAATATAGTTTCGGTTACAGACAGTAAAACACACAATCTCCATTATAATAAGATAAGATTTGCAATTTTTCACCATATGGGAGATGTTACAGTTCCAAAATCAACCTGCCCTACTGCACAAGTGAATGTTTTTTTGCACCTGAGGAGTAACCTACAAACAGCTATTTGCTATCTACATGGTTGCACCTGAGGAGTAACCTAAAAACAGCTATTTGCTATCTACATGGTTATCTGGCATTATGTTAATAAGATGACTAATATGCCAGAATAATTTTGAACTTTATGTTGATGAGGTCTATAATGTCTGCTATGTTTCTCACATATTTCTTACTAATATACATTTGACATTGGTTATCCTTCATGAATAATCTGGGGAGAATAGAAAAGGGTGCAGTGGCAGCTCAACACGTCCGTGGTAAAAATACAGGAGAGGTGTAAGTGTATGTCAGGAATGGGTTTTGAAAAGTTTAACTCTTAACATCCTGTTTAGAATTTTTCTAAGTCCAGAGCCCTTTTCCTCTAAGGATTTATCAATAAATGGCTAAAAATGGGCTTTTCATTTAAAGTTACCTGTTATTTCCCTTAAATCAAAGACTTCTAAATATGTTTAATATTACATTTAAACAAAGTCCAGATCCCCATTCCTACAAGGATTTTTTTAAAAATGGTTAAACAAAGGCTATCATTTCGGGTTGAATAGGAAAATGAATGTGACGTTCAGCCGGGTGGAATGCAGCGGTATAGGACATTAAGAATTAAAAAGAGGAGATTTTTCAGACTTGTTATAATGCCAGCTTATTTACCACACAACCATTTTACTGTCTCTTTTTATAGAGATCTCATAAAAAGGGGAGATAATTACCACATTACACTCTCCCCTTACTTTAATGAAAACTAGAAATGACTACCCAGTGTCAACATCAAAATATTGCGAGATTATTAATGAAGAGATGATTTTGATGATGCCACAACATGGTGTAAATGTTATTATTGTTGGAATTAGATCTGGTGGAGTTTAAATCCTGGATGAGGCTGTTGGCCCTAATATCTGTAGGAAAGGTATGAATCCAACTATTCTCCTTCGGTCAATTTCTTAAGCAGAATTTAACAATTTTGAATTCAGAGTTTTCTTCCTCTTAGACTGGTTGCCATTGCAAAGTTTAAGAGCCCAGTCTGCCCTACTATTTACCCATTGCTGAAAGAAGAAGAATTGTATACATACCTTTCTCAAGGGTTTTGAATTCAGTTTTCCTTCTCCTAGACCAGTTGCCATACCAAGGTTGAAAGAGCCCAGTCAGCCCTATGTTTTACCCATAGATAGAGGAAGAATATTTGGATTCATATCTTTCCCAAGGGTATTTGGACTATGTGAAATGTAATAAAAGACAAACAAGTTAATTATTCAATATAGTTTAACTGTGGTCCAGTTAAAGGGAACATTCTTTAGAATTGATAGCGAACTGATCCCAGGGGAGACAACTATGTTCAAATTTACCACATTATTAATAATATCAGAGATAGTTGTCAGTTGTCGAGGTGGCCTAAAGTTGGTATCAGCCAGGCAGTGAGGAAGTCTATCCTCTTTTCCCTAGTGCTAGACCAAGGACACTGTTTTGGCATCTGAGGTGGAGTGCCACACCTACCATCACTTCTTACTTTATCATTCAGATTCCTGTGCTACAGATACGCTGAGTTGGCGAGGCGCGGTATCAAACTCAGAACGTTGTGGTTCCTAGTCAAATACTCTAAACATGCCCTAATGAAGGATTATTCTATTCTAGTTTAACTATGGTCTAGTTAAAGTGAAGTTTCTTTAGTATTAATGGTGAATTGACCCAAGGGAGATAACTAGTAAAAACCTAAAAGTCTGTCTCATCAGGGTGTAATGGTTAGCAAGCTCATATCGCAGATCAAATAATTCTGGGACCATATGACCTTTAGGCAACCCTTTTGCGATCTCGATTCATAAGGACATATTTTTTCATTCATACCGTCAAAATCCGGTTGTTTGTTAGGGTTAGGGTTAGGGTTAGGGGTTAGTTTTATAATTTAAAAAAAAAACTCTAAAAATCGTTAACAAACAACCGGATTTTGATGGTATGAATGAAAAAAAATGTCCTTATGAATTGAGATTGCAAAAGGGGTGCCTAAAAGTCATATAGTCCTAATTCTGAATAGTGAGTTTGATCCTCGTTGGATGCCCCATACTAGCAACCTTGTGTCACATCCTACCCGTGGTGCCCCATACTTGTGACTTTGTGTCACATCAAATGCATTGCAAACAGGCTGGGTAAATACCTACTTGTTAATTTGTTTGTGTTTTGTTTTGTAATTTCAAATAGGAAATGGACACAAATTCAAATCCCAGATTAGGCTGCTTGTATTTCCAGTTGAGAAAGGTATGAATCCAACTATTCTCCCTCCAGCTATGGGTAAATAGCAGGGCAGACTGGGCTCTATTACCTTGGTATGCCAACCGTCTAGGAGAAGGGGAAACACTGGATTCAAACCCCTGGAAAGGTATGAATCCAACTATTCTCCCCTCAGCTATGGGTAAAATAGTAGGCAGACGGGGCTCTATTACTTTTGTATGCCAACCAGTCTAGGAGAAGGGGAAACACTGGATTCAAACCCCTGGGAAAGGTATGATCCAACTATTCTCCTCCAGCTATGGGTAAAATAGTAGGGCAGACTGGGCTCTATTACCTTGGTATGCCAACCAGTCTAGGAGAAGGGGAAACACTGGATTCAAAACCCCTGGGAAAGGTATGAATCCAACTATTCTCCCTCCAGCTATGGGTAAAATAGTAGGGCAGATTGGGTTCTATTACCTTGGTATGCCAACCAGTCTAGGAGAAGGGAAACACTGGATTCAAAACCCTGGGAAAGGTATGAATCCAACTATTCTCCTCCAGCTATGGGTAAAATAGTAGGGCAGATTGGGTTCTATTACCTTGGTATGCCAACCAGTCTAGGAGAAGGGAAACACTGGATTCAAACCCCTGGGAAAGGTATGAATCCACTATTCTCCTCCAGCTATGGGTAAAATAGTAGGGCAGATTGGGTTCTATTACCTTGGTATGCCAACCAGTCTAGGAGAAGGGAAAACACTGGATTCAAAACCCCTGGGAAAGGTATGAATCCAACTATTCTCCTCCAGCTATGGGTAAAATAGTAGAGCAGACTGGGCTCTATTACCTTGGTATGCCAACCAGTCTAGGAGAAGGGAAAACACTGGATTCAAAACCCCTGGGAAAGGAATGAATCCAACTATTCTCCCTCCAGCTATGGGTAAAATAGTAGGGCAGACTGGGCTCTATTACCTTGGTATGCCAACCAGTCTAGGAGAAGGGAAAACACTGGATTCAAAACCCCTGGGAAAGGTATGAATCCAACTATTCTCCCTCCAGCTATGGGTAAAATAGTAGGGCAGATTGGGTTCTATTACCTTGGTATGCAACCAGTCTAGGAAGAAAAACACTGGATTCAAAACCCCTGGGAAAGGTATGAATCCAACTATTCTCCCTCCAGCTATGGGTAAAATAGTAGGAGACTGGGCTCTATTACCTTGGTATTCCAACCAGTCTAGGAGAAGGGGAAACACTGGATTCAAAACCCCTGGGAAAGGTATGAATCCAACTATTCTCCTTCCAGCTATGGGTAAATAGTAGGGCAGACTGGGCTCTATTACCTTGGTATGCCAACCAGTCTAGGAGAAGGGAAAACACTGGATTCAAAACCCCTGGGAAAGGTATGAATCCAACTATTCTCCCTCCAGCTATGGGTAAAATAGTAGGGCAGACTGGGTTCTATTACCTTGGTATGCCAACCAGTCTAGGAGAAGGAAAACACTGGATTCAAACCCTGGGAAAGGTATGAATCCAACTATTCTCCTCCAGCTATGGGTAAAATAGTAGGGCAGACTGGGCTCTATTACCTTGGTATGCCAACCAGTCTAGGAGAAGGAAAATCGGAATTCAAACGAAAATGTTCTCTCTACTCGTCAGTCTACTTTGGGAGCTCTTCCTCATCATACTATACAAACGACCATTGTAGTTAATGCCTCCCCCTTCTTTGTGACAATTCTTACTTGGACGTTGTCATGGAAATACTTCTTCACTGAACTGACCTGGTCTGGCAGTTCATTGGTTCAAGCCACGTGCCAGCTGAATCGTCAACGCCGGTTGTCGGTTGTTACAGAACACTAGGATAGAATGATTATTATTAATTATTTTTGAACAACCAGAAATCAATCTATCACATCGAGCCTTCTAGACCGAGGTTTACAAAGTTTAATTTTCTTTCTTTTTTTCTTTCTTCTTTCGGAATAAATCAGATATTTATCATCATACGTATTTTTTCAAATTTCCATACATAAAACTTTTTTTTTTCTACGTTCAGCATTGTGTGTGTGTAAAAAAAAAAAAAATCGAAAATCCGCTGTTTTTTTTTTTGTTGTTATTTTGTTTTCTTTTTTTCTTCATATTTTTGCAGTGATTTCGTCTTAGAGAGAGAGAGAGTGAGACGGACAGACAGACAGTGACAAAGAGAGAGAGAGAGGGGGGGGGAGAGACAGACACGCATACAGAGAGACAGAGAGAGAGAGGGGGGGGAGAAAATCAACAATAAAGCTATATCGAAATCAAACTATTTTTCAAAATTTAATTAAATATCAAAATCAAGAATGAAGAACTTTGCAGAAATTTATTTTCTTAAAACTGAAAAAAAAAAAAATAATAATAATAAAATATATTTCAAAACATGATTATCATATATAACTTTCATTAACATTTATTTTCAAAATATAAATAAAACCAAAATAAATTAAAAAAAACAAAACACACACACACACACACACACACACAAAACAATAACATTAAACGTGTTCATATTTTCCAATCAGTTTAAATTTTTTTTTTAAATCTCTCTGAGGGTTTTTTTGAGAGGGGACTTGTTTTCATCTAAAACCGCTTCCGCTTCAAACAGCTTAGTACTTTCACCGCCACCACACCGATCATCATCACCGCTATGATCTGAATCATCATCATCACTGTAACCTTTACTATGATCATGATCATCGTCGGCAATAAAGTAAAGGTAGGGGTACCAGTACCACATCCGGACTTTCGTATAGTTCTTCCCCACTACAAGAAAAAGTAGTAGTAGCAACAACTAACTTAGACTTAGAGCAACCGAAGAAAGGTATTTGTTACTACTTTCCAAAAGTAATAAGGTTGCCGTTGAGAGAGCAAGTGTATATCAAGAAAGAAACACTTACTCTTTTTCTTCTTCTTCTTTTTTCTCTTTCATAAAAGAAGAAGAAAGAGAAGAAGAAGAAGACTACTCACTCTCTCTCTCTCCACTCGTCATAACCACTTCTTCTCGTCGTTATATATTTATATATATATATATAAATATAAATACCTATACATACGCGAACCCACAACACTTAACTGCCCAATTGCTGTAGCTTGTGTGTTTGAATAAGGATCTATATATACATATGTCTATATAACTTGTATTTCTAATTTGTTTTATATATATATATATAAATATATCTATGCATATGATTTAGAGCTTTAATTGGTGACAGTTTTACAACTCGTAGGAATGGCAAACGAATACGATCACCTGTTCAAGTTGCTTATTATTGGAGACAGCAGTAAGTATATGTGTATATATATATATATTTGTTTTATTATCCCAGATTTATGTTTTGTGTTGTTATTATTTTTTTGTATTTGGTTTGAAGAAAATGATTGTATAAATGATTTGGTTCATTTCTTTTTTTTAAAACAGTAAACAATTTTAAATTATGGTATTCCTTTTTATTAGTCTTTTCTTTTAGTACAATAAAGTACTAACAGTATCTTTTGTCATATAAACCGTGCTGATATTTTTCTTACTTTTTTTTTAAAAACGTTTTTTTTTTTTTTTTTTTTTTTTTTTTTTCAATATTCCTTTCTTTAAAACCTACATTCTTTCTTTCTTTCTCTCTCTCTGTCTCTGTCTCTGTCTCTGTCTCTCTCTGTCTCTCTCTCTCTCTCTCGCCTTAGGTTTTTTTTGTACAAAACTGCTTGTGCTTAAGCTAGTGTTTGAATATTTTGTGGGTTGTCTGCATTTTGTGGTGGGTGGGGAACTTTTTTTTTAAATTCTAGTTTTTCTTACCGTCCACTTTAAAAAAAACAACATAATTAACAATTAAGTCATTAATTATCATTGGAGGAACGGTCAAATGTAAAAACTAATTAATGAACCAACCATATAAAAAATATTTGACAAAAAATATTTCTTTAAAAGTCTAATAAGTAATAGATACCTAGTTACAGTTCCTAGAATAAAAAATAGTTATTGAAATAGGATTTTAAAGTTTGTTTTCTGGATATATCATTTTATTCTTTATATATGTCAACGATTGTGCATTTAATGCCTTTTTTTTTTTTCTAAAGAAATTAAATGAATTTTATTTCGTACATAACCATACTTAGTAAGTAATACTACAGACTGAAGTGTCAGGCTGTCTTCCTAGTTTAAGTTGCAGTTTTTTTTGTTTTTTTTAATTTTCTTTTTTTTTAGTTTCACTTATTTATTTATCTATTTTTTAAGGATGGGCGATGAAGAACTGTCGAAACTCCCATAATGTTTTTTTTTCTCTTTTACTTTTACCCTATCCTACACAACACAAAAGTGTTTGTCTTTCTCTCTTTACCCGATTGTATTCAATGAGACTAAGAATTAAAAACCAAGTTACAATTGAGGATATTATTGACTTATAAGAATATTTTTTTTTATTTAGAATTAACCATTATAAGAAAAGTGTCTCACGTGATATCTGAAGAAGTAGAAAAAGAAAAAAAGCAAAGAAAGTTTTTAAAAAATTAAATATCACAACTTTAATAAACCCACCACCATAACTGGTGCTTGTCAATTATTTGCTGTTTTCTTTTTCTTTTTCATTTTCTAAATGACCGTTGACCCTCATTTTTTTTCTTTCTTTTTTTTTCTGTCGAGAGGAAGAAAAAAAAAACAGGAATTTAGACTTGTATACACAGAGATTATGGCCCAAAAAACACGCCCACAGAAACTGTTTTTTGTTTGTTTGTTGCTATATTCTAAATTAAAATAAAATGTACATTTTTTTATTTCTTAAATTTAAAAAATCTGGAAGTGTAAAAAAATTCTTTTTTTAAATTAGTTTCAGTTTTACTTTTTTCTTTTTTGTTCTTTTTTAATACTTATATTCTTTCCCAATTCTCAATAAATAAAAATAAGTTTTAGTTATGGTCTCACTTATCAATTTTATTTATTAAACGGATCCAGTATTTTTGTAGACATTTTTAGATTTTCTCTTTTTTTACATTCTATTTTATATATTTCAAATTAAAAAAAACTTGTAATAAAAACATTTAATTTTTTTATATACGTACTTTTCGCTTTAAAAATGTTTTTTTTTTTGTTGTTTTTTGTCTTGTTAGTTTTTATTTTTTTTATTTTTTTTTTATTGATCAAAGGTTTGATTGTTTACAACACACACCCACAAGAAATATTTAATGATTATTTATTAACTAGGCCAATTATTTTAATACAATCTTTTTTGAACTGATTTAAATATTTGACATTGTTTTTTTTTTTTGTTTTTTTTTTTTTTTTATATATATTATATATATATATGTATATTGTTGTTGTTTTTTTTTTTTAATGCATTTTGCCCTTCTTTTTTTAAAATTTGCAAATGACAATTGTAACCTTTAAGCTTGTCAAAAATTCTTTGGCTAAGAAGAGGATGACATTATGAATGTTGCTATGTCAGTGTTGATTATATTGTCCTTTATTTAAGGGTTGAAAATGGAAAACTTTATCATCACATGTAATAAATGCCTACAGTGTGGTGTGATGTGTATATATATATATAATCTGTATATGGTGAGTGTACTATTGGTAGAGTCACTCTCTTGGTAGGATTTGGGGGTAGTTCTTTTTCTTTAACATACGTTTTAATGTCAAACTTTTTTTTCTCATAAACATGTGACATCTTTTTCTTTCTTTTTTTTTTCTTTTTTTTCTTTTTTTTCAAATCTTTATTTCATGATATTAGATCATTTCGATTTAGTTTTTCTTCATTAACCATCATCGTAGCAACATCCCATCCCATTTAAATGTTGAAAATGAACTTTCCTGTGTTATGTTATTTTAAAATTAATACATCTTTTTTTAATGCTTAATAATAACCGATATTATTTTTAAGCATCAATGTTGCAACGAAATATGTTTTTATTTTTCTGTTAATATTTTTAGATCTAAGATTAAATCCTTTATTTAAAATTACTTAGTTTCAGTAATCTTACAATAACAAAAAAATATCAGTTTGATAGGCTACAAAATTAAATTAGTTTCTTTTGTCTTTAATCTTTGAAAGACTTGATAATATTAAATAATCAGATTATATACCTTAATCTTGGAATAGGACAATATGATTTATAGATTTATTGCCCTATCGCAAGATTAGTATATTTCCTTTGCTTAAATCAAAGGAAATTAATTATAAGATGAGCTATTTTCATTTTCTTCTTCCTAGAAAAACATGAACAATAATGTTAATTATTGGATCTTCCTGTGGTTTTATGGATTTCCAACGATCGAAAATTAATCAATAAAAAAAAGAAACCTTGATCTTTTTATTCATTCCTGTTAGAGAAGATGATTCATAAAATGATTTGTCTTTTTATCGTCGCAAAGTTAGTTATGTAAAACTGTAACAAACAAAAAAAGAATCGTTTAACCCCTCCATCCCCAAAATTGTTTTCATCGTTTTTAAATTCGCGGGAATTAGATTTAATCCAATAATTGGGTGACACGGGTTTTTGTTGAGATATTTACAAATATAAAAAGTAATTAATTAAAAAAAGTGATTTAACTTTTATTTTTTAATCGCCCTAAATTATTTTTGTTTTATTGTTTTAATGAACAATCAACTTAAAAATAATCTTAATAAAAAAATGTTAAAAAAATAAAGATTAAAACTGATAATTTTTATTCTGTCTTAATTTTTTTTAGATGAGGCTTTGTACATCTTTATTACATAACGTTTCGGTTGATGTGCACTCCAGTCTTCTTCAGGTGTTTCTTGTTGAGTTCGACGAGAATGCTCCCAAGTTCGACAAAAAACACCTGAAGAGGTCACATCGGCCAAAATGTTGTGTATATAAAAAGATGAGAACAATAGTCCGAATAATACAAATGATAATTTTCACTTCAAATAAATGTTTTCTTTCATTTTTAATGATTTTAAAAAATTCATTGTCATTTTTTAATTTAATTTTTATTTTTATTTTTTTTTTTTTTTTTAGCTTTAATAATTCAAAATTTTTCCCAATTTTCTTGGTCTATAATTTAATTTTCTTTGATATTTTTTTCATAAAGAATTTTGATCTCAAAGGTTTTGTTTTTTTTTTTTCTTTGTATTATTCCTTGCTAAACACCTTACCATTAAACATTTTTTAAAAACCAAAAAAACTTCTCTCTTGACAATTTTGTGCCAATGTTTGAAGAAGCAAAAGGCTGATAATAATTCTTTAATTTTAAATTTTGTGTACTCTTCGCGGAGAACCATCCCGGCCTCCTGCCTCAAAAACCGCTAGCCAGTGGCTACTGAAAAAAAACACCAGCTACGATTGAAGTCCGTAGCCGAAACGGTGTCACTTGAAAAAAAAAAACTTGGGTTGGGGTTTAGGGTTAGTTTTAATGGGAAAATGAATAAATAATTTGGGCTCTGTTTTTTTTTTCTGGAGAACAGAACCCACAAATGTTGTAATAAAACTGTTAATTTTAACTAGGGGGTTGGGTTTTCGGGAAAAACGCCCTAAGCTGGTTGTTTTTTGTTTTTATTTGCAAGTCACACCGCTTGGCTACGGACTTCAATCGTAGCTGGTGTTTTTGTTTTTTGAGGCAGCCACCGGCTAGCGATTTTTGAAGCAGGAGTCCAGGACGGTCCTCCGCGAAGCTCAATATTCTGAAACCTGTAAATAAGAAACGTGTTAGCAGAAAGAGTGCTCAATGCTATTTTTAGCAGAGCCTGTATAAAAATCGTTGTCGGGGCAGCCTAAAGTCAGCCAATCAGCGAGGGAGTCTATCCCCTTTTCACTAGCGCTAGACCAAGGTGATTGTTTTTGTGTCTGAGGTGGAGCGCCACACTTACCATCAGCTCCTTACTTTACCTCACAGATCCCTGTGCTACTCATACGCTGAGTTGGCGAGGGCCGGTATCGAACTAGAAACCTTGTGGTTTCTAGCCGAACGCTCTACCAACTGAGATAACCCGGCCAAAAATTATAAGATTATGGTTACTATATTTCTGTTACTCAAGTTTCATGTTTTACACACACACACATATATAAAATTTATAATTTGCTTGAAGCATTGTGTATATATTGGTTTGGAGGTTGATTTTGAAGGCTATCACAATACAGGTGTAAAGAAAAAATATAAGGTAACAATGGTGTTGTGTGTTAACCTGTAATTCTTGATATTTCGAGATAAAATCTCTTTTTCAGAAGAACACTGGAACTTCTTCTGAAAAAGATTTTATCTCGAAATATCAAGAATAAATTACAGGTTAACACACAACACCATTGTTACTTATTATATTTTTTCTTTACACCTGTATTGTGATAGCCTTCAAAATCAACCTCCAAACCAATATATTTATAAATAGTGCTCAATATCAGCGATAGATCATTTATATTTAAGGATAGCATAGACAGTCACTAAGTGCCATTGTTTCTAACATATATATCTTATTATAATGGAGATTCATTAAGTCATTGCTAACATCACAATACCCTCAAGAATTACGTAAGTTTATCACTAAGTATTTAATTTATAGTCAAAATTATTAATACATAGAATAAATCTTATTTATTAACTAGGTTTCTATGAAAATCTGAGTTAGATTTACCTCAAAACAGTCCATGTTATTAGTGCATTTAAAATCCTGCAATGTGTTTTATATATCACTAGAAATAAAGGTTTTCATAATATATGGTGTGGTTAATTCACATACTGGTTTTAAGCTAAACAATTACTTGGTGTTATTGACCTAATATTATTGTTTCATTCTCCAGCATATTAAAATCAATCCTATGAATGATTTTATATAGAAACCAATTAGAATATAATTAAAATCAGTGTAATCTTTATATATATATATATATATATATATATATATGTATAAAAGGTTTTACATATCTATTTATTTGGTGACAAAGGAACAGTCACAATCATTTTGTTTGCATGCGTCAACAATCATCAGGTGAACTTGTTTCAAATGCAAGGAAAATTAAAAATTACAGAAAATTCAATAGACATAGATGTGTATGATTGGATGAAATGTTATGCGTATGTATGTGGTGATGTTTTCAATGTATATGAGGTTTATGGACAGTATATATATATATATATATATATATATATATATATATATATATATATATATATATAATGGTTAGTAAATAAAACCTTTTTTCTTTTTTTTTTCCAAACTCTGAAAAGTAATATCCTTTTTTTATTATAGTACTTTCAGGAAATGTCTATTGTGATCACATCATTTTTGTTAATTATAATTTTAGAATGATTCGTTATTAACTCTTTGGGTGGGGTCCTCTGTGGCATTGTGGCTAAACTACTGGTATTTTCCTTGTACTCCACTTGTATGGGTCAGGCACAAGGCCCTATTAACGTGGGACCACCCACAAACCAAAGCTCATGGGTGGCGAGTGAAAAATTGCGTTGATCCCTTCGGCATTCCCCCTCGAGGGGGGCCTCAGGCACTGGGCAATAAACCCAGCCCTGCCCCTTTAAATTGAGGGGGCAAGTGTTGCCTGGGGGGATAGCTAAAGTATTGCGATCGTATTATTACCCCTCTACTTGTTTTCACAAAATTTGATCTTTATTTTAAATGTAGTTTGAAAGACAAATATGGTCCTCAAAATTTGTCATAGGAAACTCTTATTCCTTTCACTATTCTAGACAAATTAGAAGTGTCTACTCACACATTTTTACAAGATTTTATCCTTTATTTTATATGCAGTTTGAGAGCCATATGTGACTCTCAGTGAAAGTTTAAAAAATCTCTTATTGTGCTGAAAACTATTAAAGAGAAAATGTCTTTCTACAATTCACAATGAATGTCAACATTTTGTGAGATTTTTTTCCACTCTTGTTTACATGTGTATTATTTCTGATGAGAAAAATCTACAAGTTCACATTACAATAATGTTGGGCTGTTTTAGTTTAAAAAAAAAAAAAAAAAATTGGAAAGCTTTTATAAAATCTTAAGATAAGAAAAATAATTAATAAAAAAAATTATTAGTTTTTATAAAAATAGCAAAACAAATGTAAAGTAACTTATTAATTTCTTAACAAGAATGATTACATACCATCATTTAAGATATTTCATCTATGTCAAGTTGTCTTTCAACATTTTCATGGGTAGGTGGGAATGGCATAGTGGCTAAAATTCTCAGGGATATTGAGACACAGACCATTACATTCCGACCAGAAGACTAGTCTTTGTTACCTCTGTGTGTGCCAAATTTTCTTGGTATTCTTTTTTACTTGTATGATTGGATATTTCAAAGTTCACTATCTATTCACCTTAGAACTCATTCTATTCAAATAAAGTCCTATTACCATTGTAATCTGTGACACGAGTGAGAGCCACTGTCAGCGATTTACAGTAGGATCACCATGGTGTGAAAACCGCTGTGAGCGGGTTAACTCTGTGCCTACCAAATTTCCCCCACGGCTGAACCAAATTTCCTTGGTATTCTTTTTTACTTGTATGATGGGATATTTCAAAGAATCATTATAATTGGATTTCAAAAAATCATTATAATTGGATTTCTTTTGCTCAGTTATAATGAACAAACCATCGGTTTTTGTGCTTTGCTTGGTGTAGTGGGAGGGCCACCAAGAGCAGCTTAACTCTTTGCCTACTAAATTTCCCCGGTATGTTTTTTACCTGTATGATGGGATATTTCAAAGTTCATTATCTATTCACCTCACAAGTCATTCTATTCAAATAAAGTCCTATTATTATTGTCATCTGAGTCCTGCTCGGTTATAATGAACTAACCATCAGTTTTTGTACTCTGCTTAGGTGTGTTGCTAAAGCCACTGTAAGCAGCTCAACTCTTTGCCTACCAAATTTCCCTTGTATTTTTATACCTGTATAATGGGATATTTCAAAGTTTGCAGTCTATTCACCTCAGAACTCATTCTATTCAAATAAAGTCCTATTATTATTGTAATCTGAATTCTTCTGCTTAATCATAATGAAGTAAGTAAAGTCGTCGGGGTGGCCTGAAGTTGGTATCAGCCAATCAGCGAGGGAGTCTATCTCCTTTCACTTGCGCTAAACCAAGGAGATTGTTTTTGCATCTGAGGTGGAGCGCCACACCTACCATCAGCTCCTTACTTTACCGCACAAATCCCTGTGCTACTCATACACTGAGTTGACGAGGGCCGGTATCGAACTAGGAACCTTGTGGTTTCTAGCCGAACACTCTACCGACTGAGCTAACCCAGCCCCTTTTAATCATAATGAACTAACCATCAATTTTTTGTACTTTGCTTGTGAAAGCCACTGTATGCGGCTTAAAGAAGGCAAAGAACTAATAAATGATTCTATATAATAAATGTCAAATCATCTTTCAACATTTCCATGCATATGGGGGTGGGGTACCCATGGCGTAGTGGCTAATGTACTGGAGTCTGACATGGTAAGTGAGTTCAAACTTTATTACGCTATTATGTTTACTTTCTAATACCATTTGGAAAAGTAGGAACCCCTTCATTCCATTGCTATAGGTTAAAATAGTACCACTATTTTCTTCTACAAGGATGGTTTTGACATTAAATAACCCACAAAGGTTGATATTCATTAGCTACAAGGATGTTTTTCACAGTTGCTTTCATCCTTTCTATATGTAGATAATATTGTGAGGATGATGGCAATGGCAATAAACATGAAAATATTAACAAAATCAAGAGACTTGATTGTTAATCAAATATTCATTCGATTCAAATTTCCACTATTACTTTCATCCTTTCTCATTCTGTCCCAAAACAAGAACACAACTACAGGAGATGAATGAACAGATACCATACTCTTAAGTTGGCGAGGCAGACAGCTAAGGAGTCTATCCCCTTTACCTTTTCATTAGCGCTAGACCAAGAAGATTATTTTAGCGTGGGGTGGAGCGCCACATCTACTATCAACTCCTCACTTTACGCTCAGATCCCTGTGCTACTCATACGCTGAGTTTGCAAGGGTCAGTATCGAACCTAGAACCTTGTGATTCCTAGGTGGGCACTTTACAACTGAGCTAAACCTACACTTATTGCAGCCAAAATGCTAGAGAAATTTGTTGATTGTTCAAGAGTCTAATAATTGTGTGTTTGTATTTATACAGCTGTGTACAATTTGAATGAAAATATCTTAGATTAAGAAGAAATAAAAATGCTGGCTGAACAAAGGTGTCAGAATTAGGGTGACCCAGAAAAAACAGAACCCAGGGGCCGAGTTAGCTCAGTCGGTAGAGCGTTCGGCTAGAAACCACAAGGTTCCTAGTTTGATACCGAGCCTCGCCAACTCAGCGTATGAGTAGCACAGGGATCTGTGCGGTAAAGTAAGGAGCTGATGGTAGGTGTGGCGCTCCACGTCAGATGCCCAAACAATCTCCTTGGTCTAGTGCTATTGAAAAGGGGATAGACTCCCTCACTGACTGGCTGATACCGACTTTAGGCCACCCCGACGACTTTACTTTACTACTATTTTCCCATTAAACCTTAAACCCTAAACCCTAAACCTCTAGTTAAAATTAAGTTTTATTACAAAATTTGTGCGTTCTGTTTTTTCTGGGTCACTGGTATACAGGGTGACCAGAAAAAACAGAACCCAAATTATTTATTCATTTTCCCATTAAACTAACTCTAACCCTAACCCTAGACCCCCATAGTTAAAATTAACAGTTTTATTACAAAATTTGTGAGTTCTGTTTTTTTCTGGGTCACCCTAATTTTGACACCTTTGTGCAAGTTCAGCCAAATGCTGACATTTCAAAAATCTACCAAAAAAACCTGCTGATAATCTGGTTTTCACTAATTATTAATTTGTGACTAAACTAATTTATGAGATGGGTATTTAAAAATACTTTGGAAAATAAGATATTTTTGTTTGGATTATTGTTTGCACTTTATAAAAAATGAGTATTAAACTATATCTTTCCTTTCTTATATTATAAAATCTGTGAAACATATTTTGAACAGGACCACAGAAATTGAATAGTTCTTTGATACACACACACACACACACACACACACACACACACACACACACACACACATCAACCCTGCCACAAAAGTAGGATGCAACACAGGGTCAACTTCTTAAGGAGTTTAACAGGTTTGCATTGAGTTTTCCTTCTAGACTGGTTACCATACCAAGGCTAAAGAGCCCAGTCTGTCCTACTATTTACCAATAGCTGTAAGGAGAATAGTTGGATTCGTACCTTTCCCAAGGGTATTAGCCCTATGTGAAATGCAAACAGCCTCATCCAGGATTTGAACTCAAATCATGTCTATTTCCTATGTGATAACCATTACACCATGTACACACACACACGTTTTAGTATTTTAATATTTTTGACCGTGTGAAGATTGCATGAAACTGCAGTTACAGAATATTAACACCATAATAGTTAATCTCTGATTTTAAATCTGTTCTGCTATTTTAGCATTGAGCACCTTTATATGCTAAAACTCTAAACATTCATTCTCCATTTATTATATATATATATATATATATATATATATATATATATATATATATGGAGGTGCGTGGGCTAGTGGTTAGTCGTGGAAAATGGACTCGTCGATTCGAGTTCAATTCCTAGACGAAGCTGTTGGCATTTCACATAGCGCCAATACCCTTGGGAAAGGTATGAATCCATATATTCTCCCTCCAGCTATGGTTAAATAGTAAGGCAGACTGGGTAGGTAACCATTCTAGGAGAGGGATAATTCAAAATTCCTGAGGTCGGTCGTTGATTGGGTTTGTGGCAACCCTTGATGCACCAATTCTTTCCTATCGACTGTGCCAAAAAGTGTGGATGGTTCAACACCAGCCTTCACTATAAACAAATCACTGTGGATGTTCATTGTATGAACACTCATACATCGATCGACAGGAGATATATATATATATATAGAGAGAGAGAAATTGATATATTAATATGGGTAGAATTAATGGATAAAATTTAATCTATGTAGTCATTTTATTTTGTTTTTATTTTAGAACAAAACGTTATTTACTGAGTTTGGTCTTTGTTATTCATGGTGTCTTCAGGTTGTTTACTGTACGTGCTTTTACTAATTGGTCACTCATCTCATAACTGAACAGGTTCATTGATGCTTAACTTAGTGATCTGGCAGGAATGAGCAATTTCAGCATCACTTGACAGCAAGTCATTAGGGTATTTGTCCAAAAGTAAATGTAATAGACTAATGGTGCAACTGGGGTTTGAACTTGCTTACTACGATATCTCAGTCCATCACGTTAGCCTCTATGCCACAGGTACTCCTCCTCTGAAAACATGAATATACAATCTCAAAGAAAAGATAGGTATGCACCTTGCGTCCCTTACACACACAAATCTGAAAGGACGCAGTAAAATCGTATCCATGTGTCCCAGAGTTTTTCTTTTTTCTTCCCTCACCATTTCAAGCTAACTGGAAATACATTTCAATAGTTTCTTAGAAATGAATTACAGAGGATAGGTTACAAGGTAGGAGTTAACTACTTTAGTTGGGACCCATAAATTTTCCTGGGGACTCATTGAAAGCAAATATGTGTGTCCCAGGACACACTAAATCAAAAAGCTATCAGCATCACTAAACAGGCAAGAATATAATACGGTTTAATTCCAATCTATACATATATAAAGGGTAGTTGATATGTATGTCCTGATGAAACTGAAAATAAAACAATTAATGACAAATATGTATATATATATATATATATATATATATGTGTGTGTGTGTGTGTTTTTAATAGATTTTTTAACACCTATTACATTGCATTGTAAATTGCCTTCAAATTTATATTATATATATATATATAATATGCCAGTTTTTGCTTTTTGTGCAAAAATTAGGAATTAATTTGTATTTGAAGATATTTAAAAATTAGAATATACATAGAAATAGCATTGAAATTCTACTTGAAAATGTCCAGCATTTATAAATCTCAAAAGTAAACAAATCAATATACCAGGGGTTTTTTTCCCCATCCTCTACCCAGGCAATGCTGGGTAGGTGGTTCTAGTTTTTAATGTCTGTATTGACAAAAATTAGAAGTTCTTGAATTTTATAAAAAAAACATCCCCCCCCCAAAAAAAAAAAAAAAAAAAAAAAAGCTCTACAAAAAGTTCAGCAAAACTACAGTAAAGATCAGATAATGTACTAATGAACTGTTCCAAAACAGATGAATCAGCCAATCAAAACTCCCAAACATGTATTTAAATTTACTATTTAAAGGTGTTGATAAATTGTCCTACAATTGCTCACTGGAGGCACAGACTAGCAGACAAGGATTATACAATTCTTTAACACAGATCAGCAGACAAGGATTAAAACTGATACTACATCTTTCTACTTCAAGAAAGGATCAAACTTTATGCCACAAGGGCTATCCACTGTAAAACTGCTTTCACCTACAACCCTAAAATGGGCACACATACCATAACATATGCTCTATCAATAATATTGAGCCCTCTTTACAAAAGTATAACAAAAAATAAAATAAAAAATCAGAGGATAAACACTGCATAATCCTTCTGTAATTGCTAGTGCTAGAATGATTTCTCTGGTTATTGAATTTCTAGAAATCAAATTTTGTTTTGTCTTGTAATGTTTTCTAAACTCTCTGTTTCTGCGTTGGCATTCATCCTGGGTAGGTTGAGCCGGCTCCATCCATGTGGTAAATTCATGGAAAGGAGTAAAAAGGGAATAGGAAATTCACAAGCAGTTACCAAACCCTGCATACATATCTCACTCAGGGGAAGGAGATGCCCTTGTTTGCTGCATATTTTCTACAGACACAGTGACAAGTATACCACAAAGCTGTTGATTCCTGACTATGATAGACACCCTTTGGATTTTTGCACCAGAGCCCCTTTGGCCGGGTTGTGGCTCTAATACCACTGGGTGCCAGACCTGTCTGCTTTGGGTGACTCTACTAGGAACTTAATCTCCAGATGGCATGGCTCTGATACTACCAAGTTTACACTGACCTGCAGTGATGAGGAATGGTTGGACTTTAGAAATAATGTGCCAGATGGCCATTGTGCAAAGAGCTTCCTCCACCTGTCTTACAGGTGTTGTTTTTAATTTTGCACGGTGTCTAACCACCCTCCTCACCAAACAAAATCTGTTGGGTTAAATCTTAATATTTTGGGATGCAAGATTTCTGAAAGTTTTGGGGCGTTTAGGGAGATGTTGACTGGTGCTTGAACCAATCCGTTATTTACAGTTTGTAATTGTGTGTGTATGTTTGTTTAATTTTGTCTTTGTTTGTTTAATAATGTCTTAGTATCATTCCAAATTCTTATATATATATATATGGAATGAAAGAACAAAACTCGGACAAAGATGTGTAGTATATTTCGCTGGAGTGTTGAACTCGTCTTCTTCAGCTTTTATTGAATTATTCAGATCATACAAGTGTTTTAAAAAAACTTATTTTATTTTATATTTTAAATTTGTTTTTTTTTTTTTTTAAGCTTCTGGTTAGTGCAAAACTATTCAGGCTGTAAAGACTGTCTACTCTATTGATGTCAGCACATACGACACCACATTTCTTTTGGATTTTTTTTTTTTTTTTTTCATACCAGCTATAAAATGACACTAAGTAAAGTCATACCGTATAGAATTCTGGTTCTTCTGCTAAGAAATTAGATTTAACATTTTTTAAATTAATTTTATTTTTAGATCAATTCATCTGATTTTGACTTTTTTCCTATGGAAATTATAAACTATTTTCCAACTGAAATTTCTAAAAAAAATTACTACATAATTTGACTAGAATATTTTGAATATTTTCTTGTTTAGATGACAGCAGTTACTGGGTTTGAATTATCACTCATAAAACTTAATATTTTTCTACAAACAGCATTTTTTTTTTTTTTTTTTTTTTTTTCATTTAACAGTTAAACTCTAGATTTAAATTTTAAAGTTTGATCACTTTAATATAGTGTTCAAAATTTTTTTATGACACAATAACTGAATTCATTAAACGTCTTAAAGCAGTTTAAGTATCTTCTATTTCCATTTATTATCATTAATAAAACAAAATTTGTTACATTTTAGTGTTTTATTTTCTTGAATGTTTATAATTATATACCAACTAAAAAGATAGTTGTAATGCAGTATCTTTTCAGCTAGTATATTGGGTCTGAGCTGAGAGCTGTCAGCTGTTCCTTATATTTAAAACATCTTATTTCCACTAAATATCTGATAATGAAACTTATTGCGTACAGTGCTAAGGTGCATAACAATTCATCAAATGCGCGTATATAGTACATAAAACAATGTACTAATGTCAGGAAAATTATATTCTATCCACAATTCATCCAAATTTGCCTTAAGAGTTCAGAGATGGGGCATTCACTATTGGTAATGTTAGTTTATTCCATGAATCTACTACCCTGTTAATAAAATAATTTTGTCTTATATTTGTTTTGCAAAATCTTTTAGAAAGTTTTAATTTATAACCCCTCGTATTCAAAAAGCGCCATTTTATTTATTTGTTAATACTGTTGTTTATGAAGCAAAAAGATGTTTTAATTCATTGATTTAAGCAATAAAATAGATATTTCTCGTACTTTATTTCTGGATACTTTTTGTATTAATTAAAAAAAAAAAATGTCTACAAATAGAATGTTTTCTGAGTTATCTTCCCTTGTCGTGAATACTTGACGGTGTATTTTCTATTTCGTTCCTTTCTTTTATGGCTACAACTAGGTTACCGACATCCGTTGAATATAAAATAATAAAATAACCGACTTCATTCTTGGCGCAATAATTTACAGATTTAATTTGATATAATTGATTTTTTTTTTTCTCTTTTCGTTGTATTTCAACATTTAGAAGGGAATTTTGTTCGGTTCTTGACTAAAAAGTAATTTCTCGCTAAAACAACTATTAGATACTCCTAATTGATTTTTCTGGGACAGCAACTACAGGATGTCCGTAAAGTAAGTGTGCACATCAAAGAATTTTAAACTTTAAACTGCACACTGACTTTATGGACACGTCAGTGTAACCCATTTTAAATAAAATACATTATTCCAAGGCCTTTTAACGCTTGCTGAAAAATATAAATATATTTAATTTATCTATTTATTCATTTTTAAGAGGTTTTAATCTTAAATATGACTGTAAATGTTTTTTTACGAAAATATTTTTTAATGGAAATTAATCTTTGAAGGTTTTTTTTTTTTTTTTGTATTTTATTTTATTTTTTTTTCTAAATGCTCAAAATTGTACCTTGTGCCAGTTACATAATCTATGCTATTACTTACCGGTTTAGCTCAGTCAGTAGAGTACTGGAATAGAAATTGCAAGGTTCCAAGTTCAATACTGCTCCTCGCCAACTCGGCACATGAGTAGCACAGATTAGGTGATCTGATCTGTGTGATAAAGTGCGGAGCTGACGGTAGGTGTGGCACTCCACCTCAGCAAAGAAACAGACTTCCTGATCTAGTGCTAGCAAGAAGGCGATAAAGTCCCTCGCTGTCCGGCTGATACCAACAATAGACCCCTCCACCAATTTTACTTTTACTTTACTTATTACTTACCTTGTGTAATAGTAGGTTACATTTTTACTGCATAAGTAAACTTGGCTTCAACCCTGCACACACGACAAAAGAAAGAAAAAAAAAGTGAGTTCTGGCAAAAGATATTATTTTCCCAAGTTTGACCAACCCTTTTTATCATATGTGCTAGAAGGTGGTGGCTGAGGGTCTTAGTCCTGAGCCTGATGTTAAACTCTATATGATGGGAGGTTTCAAATCTGAAGGTCTGGGGAATGTGGAGTACCCTTTCATCACCATTACTCCCAGGTTCACTCTGACTCGGAGTGGTAATACCTGTTAGGGTTACATCCTGTGGGTTGAATTTAAAGAAGTATTTTAAATAAGTTTTTAAATAAATTTTTTAAAAAAGATTGAGTACCCTCAAGAATAAATAAAACAAAACATCTTCAACATTAAATAACTCAATAGGGGTTGATAAGCCGTGAAAAAAAAAAAAAAAGGAAGCTGACTTCTGTGAGATGGAAAAGGACACGAGTTTGAATCTCACTGGGAGCATATTCTCTTTCCTAGAATTTCTGTATTATGGATCAAACTCTCTCTCTCTCTCTCTCATTGATATTTTCTTCCTAGCTCCAACCTTTTTTTTTTTTTGTCTACAGTGCTATTTAAGTGTTGTAATGAATATCTCTCAAATATTCAATATTTTCAAGAAAAGAAAGTCTTAATTTACTATTATTATCAAATTAGTTAAGTTAGTTGACATATTGTTAGTATCAGCCGGACAGCGAGGGAGTCTATTCTTTTTTCACTAGCGCTAGACCAGGGAATTATTTTTGCAGAATCAGAGCGCCACACCTACCATCAGCTCCCCACTTAACTACACATCTCAGATTACCCTAGACAACCCTCCACTGTTCAACTGATGCCGACAATAGGCCACCCTGCCAACTTTTTTTAATATATTATCTATAGTGGTATGTCTGCACTTTTCCCTCTGTCAATCTGCACATCAAAACGGCATACAGCACAGAAGACATGAAAATTATATTTTCTGCTTCTAGATATTTTTTAAGAAGTGTGTGTGGGGGGGGGTAAATGAGCACACAAGCATTAATACTACTAGCAAATATATGCACCCTCCGGATGCAAGTATTTAAGTTTTAATGTAATAATATATTATATTAAATTAGAAAGGCTAATGAAACTAAATAAGAATGCAGATAAAAAGATTTGAAACAGAGGGGGGTATAACCGAAAAATAGAACAACTGAAACTTACTATTCCATCACTTTCGTCTTTCATTGTTATTTTTTCGAATTTAAGTATTTAGTTAAAAGAGGAAGTGAAGAATAAAATGACAGTTATTTTTTCTTGTTAACGGATTTCATTTAAGATTCATTGAAGAAATGTTTGCTTATATTCATTATAATAAAACCAAACAATTAGAAATCAATAATACTAAGCACATATTTATTAAAATCAAATTTTTAATATCAATATGCAAATTAGCCTTCCCATTCACACTGTAAACCGTTATTTTGTTGTATATATAAATATAATTGCATGTTATTAGTATTTAGATATGGTTAACAGTATTAATAATGTAAAACAATTTTATTAATAATTGAGGTTTAAATAAAAATAAAATCATTGAGAATGTGATATAAATAGCTAAGGGAATTGTGACTTGAGTAGTAATATAGTTTCGGTTACAGACAGAAAAACACACAATCTCCATTATAATAAGATATGCTCTCAGCCTGTGTGCAAGAATAAGGGGTGGGGCGCATGCCTCGCCCTTGTAATTTAGACCTAACTGAAATGGAATGTTGCATTTGAACACCCCTCTCTACTATGCATAGTGGGCTATTCGATGTGGAGTCCTTGAGTGGTGGGAGAAATCTTTTTACTATTGTTTTTACAATATGTGAAGATCAAAGGTCAAGCTCAAGGTGTCACTAGATAGTATGGCCAGCTCATAAGTTATACAGTATGGCACAAAGCCAAACCATTTGGCCAGCCTACTATTGTGTATACTCACTTAAATACAAATATATGGAAAAGTGGCTGTCTGCTGAATCTGTCTTCAATGTAACTACTATTATTCCCAATTAGAAGCATCATGTTTCTAATGCTCTATCAAAGAATGTAGTGTATTTTTCAGCCTAAAAACCAGGTTATATATATTTACCAAACCCTCTAGGATGTGATACGGTCAATTTCTTAAATCGAGTTTAACAGGTTTGAATTCAAGGTTTCCTTCTCCTAGACTGGTTACCTAGCCAAGAGCTCAGTCTGCCCTAGTATTTACCCAGGGAGAGAGAGTAGTTGGATGTATAACTTTCCCAAGGGGATTAGCGCTGTTCGAAATGCAAACAGCCTCATCCAGAATTTGAACTCTGGGTTGACGACTCCATTTCCTACGACTCTAACCATTACACCACACATATCTCCACAAACCTAGTTATATGGTGCATTTGACATAGATACTCCTTGTAGATAAGGAGTTATTAACTCTTTATCCTCAACTTTAAAGATATCTTAAATTTTTTAAAGTGTATTAATATATTTTTTGTGATAATTTTTAAAATTTAAGTTATATATAATATTATATATATATATATATATATATATATATATAATATATATATATATATGTGTGAAAAGAAAAATGGAAGTGAATCCGATGGTATGTAGTATATAGTGAGAAATTGAAAAAAAACACAGGTTTAAATAAAATGAGTGGTAAGTTTATTAGCCGACACTGCAGTGTTTCGATCTGTTGGGTAGGTCTTCTTCATGGCTTTTGTTGATATAAGGAAGAATAAATAATAAATAAAATTAAAAAAATAAACATTTTATCACAGAATAATGAGGAGGCTGTGATAGTCATTGTTTATCAATCTGTTCAAAGATGTTTTGAAAGGGAGTTAACATTCTTAGAATAATTTGAAAATTGAGAAACACTGGAAAGATAGACAGTTTAAAATATATATATATATGTGTGTGTGTGTGTGTGTAGATAGAACATTGTATTTAACTTGTGTAAATAAAGGAAAATGTTAGAAAAAATAAAATGTACTTACAATTGAAATACTAGTAGTACTATATATATATATATATATATATATATATATATATATACACACACGCATGTTATAGTGGACATGAAGTCAATGGCACTTAGTTACTGAAAGTTTCTCAGCTATGCGATTCTCAAACCAAACTTGGTTTGAGAATCCACACTACTATAACTTAGATATACATGTTCTATCCACGATATTGAGCATTATTTACTTATAAATATAGCATATTATATTATCAATACTTTTAGAATTAGGATTTTCCTTCTCCTAGACTGGTTGCCTTACTGAAGCTAAAGAACCTAATCTATTTATCCATAGATAAATGGAAGAGAGAGATGAATTCATGCCTTTATCATATGCGTTAACCCAAAGTGAAATGCAAACTGCCTCATCCAGTATTTAAACTAGCATTCCCAGTTGAGTTTTTTTATTTGAGGTTATTGTTATTTAATCATGTTAGTTATATAGAGCTCTGTAAGTGGAGTTCAAAACTGTTTGAATTATGCAAATATCCCCAGTGGTTCAAAAGTTATGAGAATTTAAAACCCCGAAATTGGGGGTAAAAAAAGTGGACATGATTTTGATAAAAAAAATCTGTCAACTCATGGACCATTTCAGAACAAGAAATTCAGTAATTTCTTCACCATTTCTTTATTTTTTAAGCAATTTTGATAAAACTTTGCATTCTTATGTAAATTCTGTACTTAAATTTTATGTATCTTCATGCTATAATCCATTATTTGGGGAATAAAAAGTAGGGATATCAAGATTTTTTTTTTTTTTAGTTTACCACAAGATTATTCAACATTTTTCATTTTTATACTGCATGTATACACACATATATATATTAATTTAAATATATAACATCACTTTGAACTTAAAAATACATTTCTAAATGCTTATGTTGAATTACATAAAAGAAATAGATTACCTATTTACATATGTTTTTACACAAACCCGCAAATCCCTGACGGTATACAATTGTTTTTATTTCACACATTATATAAGAAAATAATCTTAAGGCTGTCTCCTATAAGGGATATAGTGCTTTTTATTGGTTATCTTATATTTTTGGAAGAAATTGTTTTTAACTTTGGTCTATTGTAGTTTCACTCCCAATGGTCGGAAAAGAAAAAAAAAAATTTCTGCTTGTAGTTAAAAATGCCCCCTATTTAATTGTAAAATTTCAAGAATATTAATAAAGATTAACCACTTTGATTTTACAAGAAAAATAACACAGGAAATTCGACCGGGAACAAAATTTCTATCACTCATTTTTCGGTCGATTTAACACAAAATACCGTTTAACTCGCTGTAAAAGATAGTTCAATGGATAAAAAACACATAAAAATTACATATTCAGAAAGATTATTTCATTTTCTTTCCAACCATATAAATATTTTTTAAATTAGGCCCGAAATACGCTAGTAATTACCTTTTTTAAGCTGATATGGTAAAAATTACGAGAGATTGTTTACATTTGAAAATCGAGTAAATTTGACGGTTTTCTTTTCAAAATTAAAATTTTGAGCAAAATCCCTGACGGTATATAATCGTTTTTATTTCACACATTATATATGGAAATAATTCGGAGTCGGTCTTCTATTACTGGTATAGTGCTTTAGGAAATCGTGTTCAAATTCGCTCTATTGTATTTTCGCTTCCACGGGACCTAGAAACAAAAAAGGGGTCCAGTTTGTACTTCCAGGTGTCTTCTAATTGAGTGTAAAATTTCAAGAATATTGATAAAGATTAACCACTATGATTTTGAAAAACAAAGTAGCGTGTAAAAATTAGTCTTTAAAAAAAAAGTTATGTTTTCGTTTTTTCGAAGCAAAATATCATTTTAACTCGCTGTAAAAAATTATTCAATTGATAAAAACATGTAAAAATTATATATTCAGAAAGATTATTTTATTTTCTTTCCAACCATATAAATATTAAGATTGGTTCAGAAATACTCGAGAAATTGCAAATTTTACTGATTAAGGTCGCAAAATGCTTGTAATACTATTTAAACTCAGTTTGGTGATTCCATTTCCTACAACCATAACCATGACTCTAAGTGCTCCTCCACTTGGAGGGAGTAAGATCTGGAGAAGTTTCCTGTATGCCTCACTGCTGCCCAGATTTAGAAGTAGTACTGGTTACAACATCCTATGTCTAACCTGCAGGATGCAGCTTCTGAATTTGTTACAAGAAACAGTAAATCAAAGTGGTAGTACCTGTTAGGGTACCATCTATAGGTTAAATAGAAAAATGTGTTTATAAAAAAAAAAAATTGAGTATCCATTAAGAAATAATTTATTTCAGAATTTTGTCGGCATTAAATGACCCACTGAGGTTGATATGCCGTTATTGTGCTTCTGAATTTGTCATGAGAAACCTGGAGGCACATGGTGTAATGGTTAGTCGTAGGAAATAGATTCGTCTCCACATAGTGCTAATACCCTTGGGAAAGGTATGCATCCAACTACTCTCCCTCCAGCTATGAGTAAATAGTAGGGCAGACTGGGCTCTTTAACCATAGCTAGGTAAACAGTCTAGGGAAAGGAAAACTGAATTAAAACCTGTTAAACTCTGCCTAAGAAATTGACCTTGTGTCATATCCTGCTCGTTTGGAGGGATTGGGATATATATATATACATGGTCACCAATGAATGTATCCAAGAGAAGGCCTTAATCAGTGACATCCTCAAAGGAGTAAAATCCTAGGAAATTTTCCAGAGGATGTATGTGTTTACCAATTCCTCCATACAAGCAGGATGTGACACAAGGTCAATTTTTAAATAGTTTACCAAGTTTGAATTCAAAGTTTTCCTTCTCCTGGACCAGTTGTCGTACCAAGGTTGAAGAGCCTAATTGACCGTACTATTTACTCATAGAGGGAGGGAGAATAGTTGGATTTATACCTTTCCCAAGGATATTAGTACTATATGAAATGCAAGCAGCCTCGTTCAGGATTTGAACTCCTGTCTCCGTGTCCATTTCATTTGACGACAACCATTACACCATTGGGCACCTCCTAACGGTGCACCAGAGGATATACTCGAATCAATTGACTGGCCACGTCAAGCCCTAGCACCTATATGATTGTCCCAACCCTATTTCCCTTACGGCAATCCCCCCCCCCAATCCTTTTTTTCATATGTGCTAGAAGGTAGTGGCTGAGTGTCTTCATGCCCCTGGGGTATCTGATGGTGAAGTTCCAATTTTGGAGCTCTGGGGAATACTCTGATGTGGAGTGGTAGTACCTATTAGGGTCCCATCTATAGGTTAAGTAGAAAAAATGTGTTTAAAACAAATTGAGTACCCATGAAAAATGAATAAAGCAAAAAACAACTTTGGCATAAAATAACCCAACAAGGGTTGACATGCCATAAGACCAAACAACCAATAACCTGTAGAAATAGACATTTCATTTTCTTAGATAAGAAGCTTTAGAAACTGTCTAGCTACAATTGTATATTTTTACCCAACCCCTCTGCGTGAACATGGGTTAAATAGAAAAAAAATGTATTTTTAAAAAATTGAGTTTAAAAAATAGAATTGAGTAGCCATCAAGAATGAATAAAACAAAAAAAAAAAACGTCTTCAGCATAAAATGACCCAACAAGGGTTGACATGCCGTAAAATTCAACCAACCAGAGTAAGGATATCTGCTGACATTGATGAACAACCTAGTGGATCACTTTTTTTTTTTTTGTTTCCTACAGAGGGTCAACTCCTGAGTAGTTGACTAGGAGTTGAACTTTGTATGTCATCTTATCATTACTGACTATATATATATATATATATATATATATATATATATATATATATATGATCAAAGTATCAAGTGGCCCAAGGAGAAAAATTATTTTGAAGTGGTCTCAAATGAATTCATTTATATTGTTACAGCTGAAATGTTTTAATAATAATAATCTCTTCTGTTTTATATACTATATATATATATATATATATATACTAGATGTGTTTATATTGCACTAGAAATAAACTCAAATACATTTTTCTGTTTTTCCTCTCCCTCTATTTATATATGTATGTGTTTATATATATATATATATGTGTGTGTATATATATATATAAGGATTGAGAAAAATAATGTAGCATTCAACCGTTATTACACAGCCATTATAAACAAAAAGTAAGTTTCAAAAACACACAACCCATCAAATATCAGAAATCACACACACATATATATATATATATATTCTGCCAAAATATAGTTATTCAATGCCTGAAGAAGATAACAGATCTGAAACACGTATTGCATATATAAGTTAATAATAATTTTTTTTAAAAACATAATCCTTTTTGCAAACCTTTTTTATAGAATATATATATATATATATATATATATATGTGTGTGTGTGTGTGTAAAATGAAACTGGAAGTGAATCCAACACTGTTGAAAAAAATGAATAAAGGAAAGAAAGTATAGAATGGATAATATAGGATATTTTAATCAATATTACTTACACGTGTTTCAGTCAGGAGTTTATCCATGTGTACATTATTCAAACTATTATTATTTTTAAAATAATCAAATGAAATGAAATAATTTGTTTGAATAATATTTTGAATAATGTACACATGGATAAACTCCTGACCAAAACACATCTTATTATAATGGAGATTGTGTGTTTTTCTGTCTGTAACCGAAACTATATAACTACTCAAGTCACAATTCCCTTAATTATTTACGTCAAATTCTCCAAGATTTCATTCTTTTAAACCTTCAGTTATTAATAAAAATTGTTTTACATTATTAATACTGTTGATCATATCTACGTACTAATAACATGCAATTGTATTTATATATACAACAAAATAGCGATTTACAGTTTGAACGAGAAGGCTAATTTGCATATTGATATTTAAAATTTTATTTTAATAAATATGTGCTTGGTATTATTGATTTCTAATTGTTTGGTTTTATCTTAAGAAATATAAACAAAAATCTCGTGGATAAATCTTAAAATAAATTTATTTACAAGGAGAAATAACTGTAATATTATCCTTTACTTCCTATTTTAACTAAATAGTTAAATTAGGAAAATTTACCAATGAAACAGGGGAGTAATGGAAAATGATGGAATAGTTAGTTTCAAAGTTGTTCTATTTTTCGATTATACCTCCTCTGTTGCAGATCTTTTTATCTGCATTCTTAGTCAGTTTCATTAGCCTTTCTAATTTAACATGATATTTTATTATATTAAAATTTAAATACTTGCACCCGGAGGGTGCATATATTTGCTAGTGTAAGTAATATTGATTAAAATATCCTATATTATCCATTCTATACTTTCTTTCCTTTATTCATATATATATATATATATATATATATATATATATATATATATATATATATATATATATATATATATAATGTTGTTCTGGTTCCAATGGGAGAAAATGTAATATTTTATAAAAAAAGAAGGTCCGCAAAATGTATCATTCTCAGAAAAAATGTTTTATTCTTTTTATTTCACATGCGCAACACGTGTTTCAGATATTCTGGTATCTTCTTCAAGCTTTGATCAATACATATATTGATATACATAGGTTGTGCGTGTTTCTGTATATATATATATATATATATATATATATATATATATATATATATATATATATATATATATATATATAATTATCATACATTGAGCTCTCCAAGTTGACTAAAAGACCTTTGTGGATATTTAATGCCAGAACCATCTTTGTAGAAAAATAGCAGCAGTACTCTTTAACCTAGAGCTGGGGAGGGGGATAAGGGCTTTATACCTTTCCCAAGGGTATTAGTTCAAAAGTGAACATAATAGCATGACTGGAGTTTGAACTCGCTTACTACAATGTCACAGTTGATCACATTAGCCGTTATGCCAGAGGGAACCCCTCTGCCCAGCCCTTGAGAAATTGGAATATTAATAAAAAAATTTCCACAGAAAATTGTTCAGGCTTGAATTTGGTTCTTCAAAGCTTTCTTTTTGCTGTTCCCATTAAAAAAAAAAAAAATACAAGTTTTGTCTTAGTCAAAAGTTTTTCTATCTTTTTTTTTTCATAGAAATAAACTTTTAATATGTGCAATGGAAAATACGTAAAATAATTTTGTCTGTGCTTTGCGTATGAACTTAACATGCAGCTGACTATATCCTGCTAAGAATATTTCAATAGTTCATTTGTTTTAGGTTAAACTGGTAGCTACGTTACATTTTTAAATTATCTCGGATATACTTGAGTGTTTCGAGCCGATCCTTATATATTTTATTCCTGTTCTATAAAACAACCCATGTCATTGTGTTCAGTGATAAAAAAATAAAATTAAAAATCCTAAAAGGACTTAACATACAAAATACTTAAAAAGTATTAGTGGCAACAATTTGGTATTTAAAAACTTTGAGAAAATTCTAATTTTGTAACTAGAAATGGGATTTTTAAAATTTTAGCAATATTAAACTTGGATTGATCAAATTTGTTCATTATCTGGGCAGAGGAGATATACATATTAAATATCACCAGGACATGGTTTTCTATACATATATAAAGGGCAGTTGTGTGTATATGTATGTCCGGAGGAAACTTCGAAAATAATACAATTAACGACAAAGTAAATATATATACACATTAAATATCACCTGTTCTTGCTTTTTGTGTAAAAATTATGAAGATTTGATTCATATTTGAAGATATTCAAAAATTAAAATATACATAGAAATAGCATTGAAATTCTTCTTAAAAATGTCCAACATTTGTAAATCTCAAAAGTTAACAAATCAATACAGCAGTGTGTTTCCCCCACCCCCTCTGCCCAGTTGGTAGCCAATTCTATAACCCTGAGGGACAGCATGCATTGGAAATAAGAATAATCTCCCAATGGGATTCTTATCACTTGTGATAAAAAGCAACTAGAATTAGGAAGATGAAGGACCATCATCAAAACATGCTGACAACACAGATTTCCTTGACTCTCTCATGTCATCCATCCCTATTTATCCATTGCTCGTGACAAATCCTTTAGACAGTATCCAATGTCTGCACAGAGATGACGAATGTAAATTTTTGCTGGTCAGTTAACACTGGTCTGTCCGCGTGTAGGTAAAGCTTATGAGTGCATCACTTATTAGTTTGTCTTACTTCACCAACATGTCTTGTTCCACTTATGTGAGTAATTTTGTGAGATATGCGATAAGTGGTTATACAGCTGCTGTTTTGTAGGATGCGTCTTCCAGGATTTGTTCATAATGGCAAGCAACATCCTTGTCTAGTTCTGATCGTGATTTTACTTCAGGCATTTTGTTAAAGTCAAAGTTGTACAAACTATATAGTAGTTATTTATTGGCATTTCAGTCTCAGAAGACTATAATAAAGTGTTTGTGCCCCTGAAGTTACAGCGCCTCCTGTGACTGAAGTCCGGTGTGTGGAAAAAACATTCTCGACCACAGATGTTGCATTTGAAGGCTGTCCCTGAAGATGTTAATGTGCCAGTGCTTTGTTGCCACTGCTTTCTTCTGGACCACTTAGCTTCATGGTGTTGAGTCAG
>CM042179.1:48511349-48576349 GCA_023376005.1 Doryteuthis pealeii
TGAGGCAGGAGACCGGGACGCACTTCCTCATAAATTACCAAACTCTGATTGATGACTCCATTTTCTACAACTTTAACAATTAAACCACACTTCTGCAGCCCATGTGTAACATGACTAGCACTGCATCTCCTACCCCCCCTTTTTATCATATGGGTGCTAGAAGGCGGTGACTGAGGGTCTACATGTCCTGGGAATGACGTTAAACTCTATCTGATGGTGAGCTTCCAGTTCTGGAGGTTTGGGAAATGTGGAGCAACCCTTCGTCACCATTGCTCCCTGGTCCACTCTGACCCGGAGTGGTAGTACTGTTAGGGTCACATCTATGGGTTGAATAGAAAAACATGAATTTATAAACAAGATTGTATTATGCATTAAGAATTGATTTATTTCAAAACTTTATCGGCATTAAATGACCCAGCAAAGTTGATATGCCATAAAACAAAAAAAAACATCATCCAGAGAAGTTTTAAAAATATTGCAAAACTTCTTGACTCTTAATAGTTAACATTATTTGAGATGCTGTTGTTAAACTCCTCTGCAGGATGTGACACAAGGTAAATTTTTAAGCAGAGTACAATTGGTTTGAATCTTGGTGGCTTAACAGTCAAGACTCCATTTTGGCCCTTACTTGGGCTAGACTGATGGTCAGAAAGGCCTCTCTGATCAATCACTTGGTCACACTTAGCCCTAGCGCCTATATGATTGTCCCAACCCTATTGCCCTTATGGCAAGCTTCCAATCCTTTTTATCATGTGTGTTAAAAGGCGGTGGTTACGGGTCTTAATATCCTGGATATAGTGTTAAATTCTATCTGGTGGTGAGGTTCCAATTCTGGAGTTCTGGGGAATGTTGAGCACCCTTCATCACCATTGCTCCCTGGTTTACTCTGACCCAGAGTGGTAGTACCTGTTAGGGTTCCATCTATGGGTTAAATAGAAAAATGTGTTTATAAAAAAAATTGAGTGTCCATTAAGAATGAATTTATTTCAAAACTTTTTCGGCATTAATGACCCACCAAGGTTGTTATGCCGTAAAACAAACAAACAGCCTGGTAACTAATTCCATTTACTACAAAGCTAAATTTTGTGAATACTTGAACTAGTTACTTAATGGCAGTCGGGAAAGGGGGGGGGTCTGAATGCAGGTCACCAATTCTATTCCGTACAAGGATAACCGTTATGGTAAATTTTGTGAATACTTGGACTAGATACTTAATAGCAGCCGGGGGGGGGGTGCTGAAAAATTCTCAGCTTAACCAAAAATAAAAATTCTTTTTTTTCTTTTATTTATTTCTTTTTTTTTTTTTTTTTTTTTTTTTTTTTTTTTTTAAGGTTTGATAAATGTGATAAATGATATGCCAAGTCTATTTAACTTTGGGATGAATTCTTTTCAGCATTCCTTTATATATTACCACACCCTTTTATTTTTTTTTTCTGCTAAAAGATTGTGTTAAACTCTTTTAAAATAACTAGCATTCCCAGTTGATTTTTTATATTTTTTTTATTTGAGGTTATTGTTATTTAATCACATTAGTTATATAGAGCTGTGTAAATGGAATACAAAACTGTTTGAATTATGCAAATGTCCCCAGGGGTTCAAAAGTTATAATTTAAAACCATGAAATTGAGGGGTAAAAAAAAAAGTGGAAATGATTTTGTTCAAATTATGTCAAATCACAGACCAATTCAAAGCAAGAAATTCAGTAATTTCTTCACCATTTCTTTATTCTTGAAGCAATTTTGATAAAACTTTGCATTCTTATGTAAAATTGTATGTTATTTTTTATTCTGCATTCAAATTGTATGTATCTCTATGCTGTAACCCAGTATTAAGGGTATAAGAGCTACTGATAAAAGCGGGTGGGGGGTACCATAAATTTATTCAACATTTTCATTATAATACACATGTATATACATAGTATTAATTTAAATAAATAACCACGTTGAACTTAACAGGTATTTAAAAAGGTCTTTTTAAATACCTGTTATGTTGTATAACATAAATAAAATACCTCTTTATTTACATAACTTTTTTAAATACTGTCATATCCCTGATGATTTACCACACAAATCAGACGTGATGCTTAAGGATGGAACCCAGGTGGTTGAGCAGTCCATTACTTGCAATATTCCACTTTAGGCTTTTCTTGGGCTAGACGGGCGGTTGGAGATCAATTGGCTGATCACGTCAAGCCCTACCACCTATATGATTGCCCCAACCATATTGCTCTTATAGCAAGCCCCAACACTTTTTATCATATGGGTGCTAGAAGGCGGTGACTGAGGGTCTACATGTCCTGGGAATGACGTTAAAATCTATCTGATGGTGAGGTTCCAGTTTTGGAGGTTTGGGGAATGTGGAGCACCCCTTCATCACCATTACTCCCTGGTCCACTCTGACCGGAGTGGTAGTACCTGTTAGGGTCCCATCTATGGGTTGAATAGAAAAACATGAGTTTATAAACAAAATTGTATTATGCATTAAAAATGAAATTATTTCAAAACTTTATCAGCATTAAACATTTTTTTTACCAATAGAAATATTCGGCATAAAATGACTCAAGGGGTTGACATGCCGTAAAACCCAACCAACCAACCTTCATCACCATTGCTCCCTGGTCCACTCTGACCCGGAAGTAGTATCTGTTAGGGTCCCATCTATGGGTTAATAGAAAACATGAGTTTATAAACAAAATTGTATTATGCATTAAGAATGAATTTATTTCACAACTTTATCAGCATTAAATGACCCACTGAGGTTGATATGTCACAAAACAAACCGCAAATCGGATTACACAAGCTGTCCTACTCATGCACTGAGTTGACAAAGACTGGTATCAAACCCAAAACCTTGTGATTCCTAGGTGAATGCTGAACCGACAGAGTTTAGCCTTTGACTTTAGGATATACTAACTGCACCAATGGGGCCACCTGTTGGCTGTGGGTGGCGATCCGTGATGCTTAAGGATGGAATCTTGGTGGCTGAACAGTCCATGACATGGATCACTCCACTTTGTCTCTTACTTAGGCTATCAGAGAGCTCCGATTAATCAGCTAGTCACATCAAGCCCTATTGCTCTTATGGCATACCCCAACCCTTTTTATCATATACGTGCTAGGAGACGGTGACTGAGGGTCTTAGTATCTTAGGTATGACATTAAACCTCTATCTGATGGTGAAGTTCCAATTCTAGTGCTCTGGGGAATGTAGAGCACCCCTTCATCTCCATTACTCCCAGATCCACTCTGACTCGGAGTGGTAGTACCTTTTAGGGTCCACTCAATGGGTTAGATAGGAAAAAAAATGCATTTAAAAATTGAGTTTTAAAAAAAAATAGAGTACCATCAAGAATGAATAAAATGAAATGTCTTCAGCATAAAATAACCCAACAAGGGTTGATATGCCATAAAATCCAACCAACCAAAAGTATCACCAATAAATAAGTACACCTAATAAATTGGAAGACTATGAAGATTCAGTTTTTACTCAGTTTAGTTACATTAAGTTTTTAAAATGAATTGAATACACAACAAGAATGAATCAAACAAAGATGTCTTCAGCATAAAATAACCCAACAGGGTTTGACATGCTATAAAAAAGATTAGGTAGTTCATACCTTTCCCAACGGTATTAGTCTGAAAGTGAATGAAATAGAAGAACTGGAGTTCAAACTCCCTTACTATAATCTCACAGTCCAGCCATAGGGACTCCCCTCTCTTTATTTTTCTGTGGCTCTAGTTGACAAAGTTTCAAAATGTCTTCAGCCTAAAATAACCCAACAAGTGTTGATATGCCATAAAACCCAACCAACCAAAATATTAAGTATTACAGTATCACCAATAAATAAGTACACCTAATAAATTGAGATGACTATGAAGATTCTGTTTTTACTCAGTTTAGTTACATTTGATCTTTTTTTTTTTTTAATTGAATACTATCAAGAATGAATAAAACAATGTCTTCGATATAAAATAACCCAACAAGGGTTGACATGCTGTAAAGACCAACCAACTAAGCTAAACCAGAGCCCATCAAGTAATAATTAGTGTTATATGAAACTCATTTAGTTAAAGAGAGCATACACTTCAAAAGTTTTGGTTTTTTAACTGTAATTGAATCCATTGAATGAAAATAAAAATTTGGAGATGGAATAACATACAAGGTATTTGAAAAAAAAAAATGGAGGAAATGACTAGGGCATTTTACGTCTCCATATTAAACATTGTTTATTTGGTTTAGATCCGGTTTAGCTCAGTCGGTAGAGTGTTCGGCTAGGAATCACAAGGTTCTTGGTTTGATATCGGCCCTCGCCAACTCAGCGAATGAGTAGCACAGGGATCTGTGCGGTAAAAGGAGCTGATGGTAGGTGTGGCGCTCCTCCTCGGATGCTAAAATAATCTCCTTTGATCTAGCGCTTGTCAAAAGGGGGATAGACTCCCTCGCTGTCTGGCCGATACCGACATTAGGCCGCCCGACGACTTACTTATTTGGTTGTTGGTTGCACCAGTGCAAGCAACTTCCTCGTAAAATCCACTGCCGGCATTTATTTATAAAAAGATTCACATCAATCCCTAGCGCCTATAGGATTGTTCCAACCCTATTGCCCTTAATTCAAACCCCCAACCCTTTTTATCATATGGGTGCTAGAAGGCAGTGACTTAGGGTCTTAGTGTCCTGGGTATAATCCTAAACTGCATATAGTGGTAAAATTAAAGTAGGAGGCATGTGGTGTAATGGTTAAAGTCATAGGAAATGGACTCGTAGACCCGAGTTCAAATCCTGGACGTGATAATTGCATTTCACTTAGCGCTAATACTCTTGGGAAAGGTATGAATTCTACTCTCCCTTCAGCTATGGGTAAATAGCAGGGCAGACTGGGCTCTTTAACCGTGGTTAGGCAACCGGTCTAGGAGAAGGAAAACTCTGAATTCAAACCTGTTAAACTCCGCTTAAGAAATAGACCTTGTGTCACATCCTGCTCATGCGGAGGGGTTGGTATATATATATATATATATATATATATATATATATATATATATATATATATATATAAGTAATCCACAGACACGTGTTTCAAGGTATCACCTTTCATCAGTGTGGCTATACCGTAACAGCTACCTCTGGCCGGGTTCGAGACCCGAATGATCTTTCGTTCGCCAAACCTCTAACCCATACGGCCAGAGGCAGCTGTCAAATATAGGAGAATAAATAATCGCTACATTTCTAAGCGGAAATGAAATTCACTAGAGTCCTCAAACGTTTTGTAAACAAACGCGAAGGTTAGCTATACGCCGTAACGGTGAATCTGCAATTAAGTCCCTATTCAGAGAACTCAACCATTAGTCAATGGGAGTATATATATAATAAATATATATATATATATATATAGTGGTAAAATTCCAATTCTGGAGCTCTAGGAAGTGTGGAGTACTCCTTCATTGCCATTACTCCCAATGTGCCCTGGGTATGACATTAAATTGCATCTAGTGGTGAAGTTCCAATTCTGGAGCTCTGTGGAGTATGGAGTACCCCTTCATTGCCATTACTTCCAGGTCAGCAGGCTGTGTTTGACAGTGAAGGGTACTTTGCATATTGAACATATTGGAGCATCTTCACTTTTTAGTAGTTGTGAATGGGTGATGTAAGTAAAGTAAAGTGGACGGGGCGGCCTAAAGTCGGTATCAGCCATTCAGCAGGGAGTCTATCCCCTTTTCAATAGCGCTAGACCAAGGAGATTGTTTTTAGCATCTGAAGGTGGGGCGTCACACCTACCATCAGCTCCTTACTTTACCGCACAGATCCCTGTGCTACTCATACGCTGAGTTGGCAGGGACTGGTATCGAACTAGGAACATTGTGCTTTCTAGCCGAACGCTCTACCGACTGACGCTAACAATGGGTGATGTAGTAGTGCCTAATGTGAAGTCTGGAGAGTATTGTTTCTTCTGTAACCTGTTGGCTACTCATTGATGGTATCTTGTATATGATGGACCATGTTGTGTATTTGATTGTCCCATGATTTTCACTATTTTTCATGTATGAATTTAATAGTTGGTTTTAAATCAGGGTGTATGGGATTTTTGTATTAGCTACATTTGCCAGAAGTGCTTTTCTTTTTTTTTTTTTTTTTTTTTTTCTTTTCTTTTTTTTTTTCTTTTCTTTTTCTTTTCTTTTTTTTTTTCTTTTTCTTTTCTTTTTTTTCTTTTTTTTCTTTTTTTCTTTTCTTTTTCTTTTTCTTTTTTCTTTTTTCTTTTTTCTTTTTTTTCTTTTTTCTTTCTTTTTTTTTCTTTTTTTCTTTTTTTTTTTCTTTTTCTTTTTCTTTTCTTTTCTTTTTTTTTTTTTCTTTTTTCTTTTTCTTTTCTTTTTTTTCTTTTTTTCTTTTCTTTTTTCTTTTTTTTCTTTTTTTTTGCTTTGTCTACCCTTTATTTCTTTATATACTAATGTGGCTTGGTATCCAGCTAAATTATGCTAGTATTTTGGGCAAGAGTGTTTATTTATATTTATATTTTAACAAACCAATTCCTTTATAACAAGGAAAAGTGACTGATCAATGACTAAAATTTTAAAATAACTCTTTTTTTCTTTAATTCTTTGCCTACTTCAAACCACTCACAGCAGCTCTCCCACCACTGCAATCCTACTGTAACCCACTGATGGTTAGTTCATTATAATTGAGCAAAAGGACTCCGATTACAATAATAATAGGACTTTATTTGAATGGGATTAGTTCTGAGGGACCGGTTTAGCTCAGTCGGTAGAGTGTTCGGCTAGAAACCACAAGGTTCCAAGTTCGATATCGGCCCCCACTAACTCAGCATATGAGTAGCACAGGAATCTGTGCAGTAAAGTAAGGAGCTGATGGTAGGTGTGACGCTCCACCTCAGATGCTAAAATAATCTCCTTTGTCTAGCACTAGTGAAAAGGGGATAGACTCCCTCGCTGTCTGGCTGATACCGACATTAGGCCGCCCCGACGACTTTAGTTCTGAGGTGAATAGATAATAAACTTTGAAATATCCCATCATACAGGTTTTTAAAAAATACCAAGAAAATTTGGTTCAGCCATAGGGGAAATTTGGTAGGCAAAGAGTTAAACCGCTCACAGCGACTCTCTCACCACACCCAAGCAAAGTACAAAAACCGATGGTTAGTTCATTATAGCTAAGCAAAAGAATTTTGATTATAATAATGATAATAATAGGACTTTATTTGAATAGAATGAGTTCTGTGGTGAATAAATAGTGAACTTTAAAATATCTAATCATACAGGTAAAATTTTAAAAAATACCAAGAAAATTTGTTAGAGCCATGGTGATAAATTTGGTAGACAAAGAGTTAATATCTTTATCTTTCTTTTGACCATGTGAGCCTGACTTTGTTCAGGTTTTTTTTTTTTTAAACAATTTTTTATCTTCTCGGTACATAAATCAAATATTCAAGTTGGCAAGGACTTTTAAGGTGAATAGTGAACTTTGAAATATCCCATCATACAGGTGAAAAATACCAAGAAAATTTGCTATAGCTGCAGAGAAAATATGGTAGGCAAAGAGTCAAGACTATTACTACTAGATGTAAAGACAAGAGAAATAGGTTTAACCTTGATATAAGTTGTAATAAGTTTCAAAGTTAACAGAGAAATAATAGGAAGAAACATAATGAGTATTAAGGATAGGGAAAAAGGTTTACTAAGCAAAGATACAAGGTGAACAGTGCAATTAGCAATTGCTAGGTTGAATTAATAAATCCTGCGGGATCTCATTTTTTTCTTACTCCCAAGGTTTCACCAGACATCCTTTATGGGAAAAACATATAATTCCATTCTCATTATTTAGCCAATATATGACAGTATGGTAACCAATCGAGAAGAATAAAAACTGAATTTTTAACTACTTTAAGCCACTGGGATCAGCGCTCGCATTTGTGTCACTTGTTTACACTCGGATTACAATAATAATAGAATGAGTTCTGAAGCGAATAGATAGTGAACTTTGAAATATACCATATACAGGGAAAAAACTTTGAAATATCTCATCATACAGGTAAAAAATACCAAGAAAATTTGGTACAGCTGTAAAATGACTATAAATGTATAAATACCTTCTTTTTAATAACAAACTTTCATTTTTGTATTTTTACAGGTGTCGGTAAAAGCTGCTTATTGTTAAGATTTGCAGAAAATACATTTTCACGTGAGTATTTTAACTTTAAAGTATTCTTTCACCTCTTATATTGCTCTCTTAACTAGGAATTCCCCAACCATTCTGTGTTGAATGTATTGAGTTATAAAATAATCTGTTTGAATTATATATGTATATATAAAAATGATATGAAAAACACAGATGTTGTTAAATTGAATTTATTATTATAACTTTTGCATGACAATATTTTGATTTCATCAAAAATCTTCATCGGAGCATAATGATAATTGTGACTGTTTTAAGAGAGAAACGGAATAGATATTCTGTTCCTCTCTTGAAGAATCCAGATTAAAAACATTCACATCTTAGAATGGTCACAATTATTATTATTATTATGCCCTGATGAAGATTTTTTTGATGAAATCGAAATATTGGCAATATTATTAGCATTGCAAAAGTTGTAATAATAAATTCCAGTTAACAACATATGTGGTTTTCATACCATTTTTATCTATACATATACCATCGGATTCATTTCCTTACTCTTAATTAATATGTGCATATGAAATCTCTGGTATAACCCCTGCCCCCCGTTTTTTTTTTTTTTTTCTTTTTTCTTTTTTAACTCATAATTTGGATATTTTTCAATTATCCAAATTCTTGTTATCATGGCATTAGTTATGAAATGATTAAAATTCCTTCTGTCTTTTCTGAATAGAAGCATCAATATTATCAGGGTGATTTTTAGCCATAAATCCTCATAGGAATGGGGATCTGGACTTTGTTTAAATGTAATATTAAACATATAAAAATAATTTTTACTTAAAATATAAACACACACACACACACACAGTTCCTCATTAGAGGTTATATTTTAGTTATCTTGTGCACCTCATATGGTGTAATGGTCAGCAAGCTAGATTCACAAATCATTGTTAATGACTTTGATTCTTAATGGGTACCCCATACTTCTGACCTTGTGCCACATCTAAGCTAAGTTTAGTAAATAACTATATTTTAGTTATACAGGAATTGCTTGCTCATGAGGCAGATGTGCAAACATTTTACATTGATTTTACTTCAAGATTTTTTATTAAATTCAATTTTTTTTTTAAATTTATTTACACAAATTTTTAGGTTATTTCCTATAAGTCTAACATGATCAAACGGGAACTGATCTTGACTGATAAATTATTTATTGATCTACTAGGAAAAAAGACTGGTTTAGGGTTAGTTTAATGGGAAAATAAATAAATAATTTATCTGTCAAGAGTGGTTCCCTTTTGATCATGTTAGACTTATAGGAAATAACCAATTTTTATTCTTTCATGATTTATTTTACAGTAACCATAACTGTATATCACTAAAATTCTCATTGTCTGTGTGTAACCGTCACACAGCGAAAACGACACAACATAGCAAGATTTTCATTAGAGCAATACACTTAGAATGCACTAACTTAAAAATAAATCAGTTTCAAGGGCAATTTTCAACTGAATGTCATTTTTCAATTATCCAAATTCTTGTTATCATGGCATTAGTTATGAAATGATTAAAATTCCTTCTGTCTTTTCTGAATAGAAGCATCAATATTATCAGGGTGATTTTATTACGTTAAAAACCCAACAGGTTCAGGAATCTAACATTTGTTAAAAAGAAGGATATTGAAAAATTAATATCCAAATTTTAAAATTATCTTGAACTCTAAATCATTTAACCTAATAGTTATCTGTTTGGTCAGAGATAAACACTTCAAGTATTGCAGATAGTTACTTGAAAAAGATAAAACCAAATAACAAATTTTTTTTTTTTTTTTTTTTTTTTTTTTCGGGGTATTTATCTTAAGGAGTTGATATTTTTCTTTGAAAATTTTCAGAAAATTTTTTGGGAAAATATTAAGATTTATTGGAATATCTGTAGTAGTTTTGAACATCCTACCATACAATCTAGTCTTCCTTCATTTGGAGCCACTCTGTCCTCTCCTTTACAAGGGTCCTTAGCTCCCTAAGTCATGTTCCAGGTCTTAGGACTCCCAATCCTGCATTTTAGATGATTTACTGGAACCAGGGTTGACCTGCCATAAAATCCAACCAACCAACTTTCTTAAATAGAAAAAAAAGTTTTAAGAAATGCGTTAAGAAATTGAGTTTAACTCTTAACATCCTATACCACCTCATTCCACCTATCAGGAAGTTACATTCATTTTTCTAATCTACCCTAAATGATAGCCTTTGTTTAACTCTTAACATCCTGTTAAGAATTTTCTAAGTCCAGAGTCCCATTCCTATTTGATATATAAAAAAAATGGCTAAAAGTGTCCTTTTCATTTAAAGTTACCTGTTATTTCCCTTAAATCAAAGACTTCTATATATGTTTAATATTACATTTAAACAAAGGCTATTGTTTGGGGTAGATTAGGAAAATGAATGTGCCCTCTGGCCAGGTGGAATGAGGCTGTATAGGATGTTAAGAGTTAAATGTAATACTAAACATATTTAGAAGACTTTGATTTATAACAGGTAACTTTAAATGAAAAGCCATTTTTAGCCATTTTTTGATAAATCCTTATAGGAATGAGGATCTGGACTTTGTTTAAATGTAATATTAAACATATTTAGAAGTCTTTGATTTAAAGGAAATAACAGGTAACTTTAAATGAAAAGGCCATTTTTAGCCAAAAATCCTCATAGGAATGGGGATCTGGACTTTGTTTAAATGTAATATTAAACATATTTAGAAGTCTCTGATTTAAAGGAAATAACAGGTAACTTTAAATGAAAAGGCCATTTTTAGCCAAAAATCCTCATAGGAATGGGGATCTGGACTTTGTTTAAATGTAATATTAAACATATTTAGAAGTCTCTGATTTAAAGGAAATAACAGGTAACTTTAAATGAAAAGGCCATTTTTAGCCATTTATTGGTAAATCCTTATAGGAATGGAATTGTGGACTTAGAAAATTCTCAACAGGATGTTAAGTTAAACAAAAATGTTGAATACCCATCAATCGTGAATAGAATAAAACTTCTTAGGTATAAAATAACCCAATAAGGGTTGACATGTCATAAAATCCAACCAAATGAAAATCTTAATCTATCTCTGAACAAATAAACAGTTAAAAATAAACTTATGGCTTTTTGTCGTTTCCTAAACAATCATCGATGATAATCATTATCTGACTGAATAAAAATAAACCTGATCGTAATTTAACTGACTTTTTTTTTCTTTAGCAAAATAATCAACATGTTACACGTCAAGCCCTAGCACCTATGATTTTCCCAACCCTATTGCCCTTATGGCAAGCCCTAACCCCTTTTTATCATATGGGTGCTAGAAGGTGGTGGCTGCGGGTCTACATGTCCTGGGAATGACGTTAAACTCTATCTGGTGGTGAGGTTCCCGTTTTGGAGGTTTGGGGAATGTGGAGCACCCCCTTCATCACCATTGCTCCCTGGTCCACTCTGACCCGGAGTGGTAGTACCTGTTAGGGTCCCATCTATGAGTTAAATAGAAAAACATGAGTTTATAAGAAAAAATTGTATTATCCATTAAGAATTGATTTATTTCACAACTTTATCGGCATTAAATAACCCACTGAGGTTGATATGCCGTAAAACAAAACAAACAAACCAATCAACATGTTACAGTTTACATGACAATTTATTAATTACTTGAATCGGTTATAACTCAGTTGGACTTTATCTGACTAATCTTGATGATAATACAGTCGTAGTTATCTACTGTGATATTTAACTAAAAGTTTGCAATCTATCACTTAAAAAAAAAACAATGTTAGAGTACTTAAAGGAATTACTTTTATGAAAAAATATTGGGACCAAATTACCTTTAAGCAGCATCAACATCTGGTTGTTTGTTACCAGACGATTTTTAGATGCATTTTTTATTTTATTTTATTATAAAACTAACTGCTAACCCTAACCAAAAACTGGATGTTGACGGTGCAAAGCGAGACATGTCCTTCTGAATCCAGGTCACCCCCGGGGTAAAGGTAACTTGGTCCAAATATTATTTATCACGGAGGATTAAATGATTAAAATATTATTTTCAATTGATTAGTCTCAGTTAATTTAATTTATCTTTTTTGTAATATATAATTTCAACTACTTCATACTCCTTCTCTCTCCTCTCTTCTCTTCACACCCTCTTTCTCATACACTTCTCTTCACCCTCTCTCTTTCTCATACACTTCTCTTCACACTCTCTCTCATACACTTCTCTTCACACTCTCTTTCTCATACACTTCTCTTCACACTCTCTTCTCATACACTTCTCTTCACACTCTCTTTCCAACACTTCTCTCACACTCTCTTTCTCATACACTTCTCTTCACACTCTCTCATCTTCACACTCTCTTTTCTCATACACTTCTCTCACACTCTCTTTCTCATACACTTCTCTTCACACTCTCTTTCATACACTTCTCTCACACTCTCTTTTCTCATACACTTCTCTTCACACTCTCTTTCTCATACACTTCTCTTCACACTCTCTTTCTCATACACTTCTCTTCACACTCTCTTTCATCTTCTCTTCACACTCTCTTTCTCTCACTCTCTTCACACTCTCTTTCTCATACACTCTCTTCACATCTCTCACACATACTTCTCTTCACACTTCTCTCTCTCTCTTCTCATCTCTCTTCACACTCTCTCTCTCTTCTCATACGCTTCTCTTCACACCCTCTCTCTCTCTCTCTTTCTCATACGCTTCTCTTCACACCCTCTCTCTCCTCTCTCTCTTCTCATCTACGCCTCTCTTCACACCCTCTCTCCTCTCTCTCTCTCTCTTTTCTCATACGCTCTCTTCACACCCTCTCTCTTCCTTACTTCCTCTCTCTTTCCTTACTCTCTTCACTCTCTCTCTCCCCCAGTAACCCTACAGATTTTGTCTGTTGAAGTGAGTGGCTAGACACCCTGCAGAACGAGAAACAAAACCTGTAAAAAAAAAACTCTTTGCCCAATGGACATCTAGCACATTATTTCTAATGTCCAACCCCTCCTCATTGCGGCAGGGCTGTGTAAATTTGGTAGTGTTCCTGGTAGGGTCACCCAAGGCAGACAGGTCTGGCACCCAGTGGTATTGAGGCCACAACCCAGCTAAAGGGGCTATGGTGCGAAAATCCAAAGACAATTCGTTGGTTGAATGCCGTCACAGAAACAGAAACTCTAAATACTGTCCACCCTGTTGGTAGGTTGACTGTCTCTCGCAGAAGGGTAAGACCCTCTCGGGGATGTCCCGAGTATGAGACTAAACTGCATCTGATAGTGAGGCCCGAGTTCTGAGGAGTATAGAGTACACCTTTATTGTCATTACTCCCAGATCCACTCTAACCTGGAATGGTAGTACCTGTTAGGGTCTCATCTATGGTTAAATAGATCTGTTTAAAGCAGTGGTTCCCAACCTTATCTCTCTCTTTTTTTAAAGCCAGTGGCTTCCCCAGCCTTATTTTCTATTCCCGCACACTAAAAAAGTTTTGCTTTTACCTCGCATCCCTACAATTAATACTTTTGTTCAAAATATAGAATGTGAATCCATACTACATTATCAAAAGATCATATATATTTCTAATATAACATGTAATATATTCTTCGACATGATGAAGGGTAAGAATTGTACGCGAGAATCGAACGGCAAAACTCAACAAACCTGTTGATGAGCCAGCAATGTCCGTCGGTCGAAGAGACAGCGAGTGGCATGTTGTAACGTGTGGGGAAAGCAGAAATGTGATGAGTCCGAGGCGGCACGAGAGACTAGTTGTGAAGGGAGATGATAAATCGTGAGATGCCTTGAGGCCGGCGATTTGTAGTGGCAAGTCTTGTGGCTTGGGCGAGATGAATGAGTTGTGACGTGTCTCGGCCAGGCGAGTATAAAAGACGGTTGGACAGTGGCGAAGGGAAACACTACAGACTAGTTTGTCAAATTCTTCTCAGTGTTACGGTTGTCTTTGGCAGAATCAATAATATTAATTACAAAAAAAGAAAAGATTTAATCTAAATTTGAACAGATGCTTCCCGCACCCCAGGGGGTCAGGGAACCTCCCTAGTTTAAAGATTAACGTATTTGATAGGAAATAATTATACATTGGTTTTTTTTGGGGGGGTTTTTTTTAATTTATTCAACTTTTTTTAATCTCGTGGGAGATTCCAAGAATGTGTTGACTGAGATGGTGCTCATGTGGAACTGTTTGAATTAATATCATAAAGGTGCTTCCATAAACGGTGTTAACAAATTGACAAACTATATTTTAAATAAAGGAAAATGATAGAGCAGCAAGAATATTGCTTAAATGTGCTTCATAAACAAAGAAAAGTTTAGAAATATCCAACTAAAAAATGATAATAATAGACATAATAATTTTTAAAAACATTAAAAACAGATAATCCCAATAGAATTTAACTTTTTTTTTAATCACTTGGGTGAGATTACAATAATCGTGTTTGAGAGCTATAGTGAACAGTGATGAAAGACTTTTTAAAATTTATATCATAAAGTGCTTTCCATAAGGGATGTTTATGGAACATTTATTTATTTATTTATTTTATTTAATCTTTTTCTTTTTTTTTTAATCACTATTTTTTGAAAATTGAGTCTACATTGATGTAAATGTTTTTAATATTAGGTTGTACAAGAAATGACAAAAGTCAGTTAATTTCTTATAATATTTAATTATTCAACCAACCTCGCAGAGCAGGATTAATCACACAAGGTCAATTTCTTAAACAGTTTAAAAGGTTGGATTCAGTTATCCTCTAGACTTGTTACCTAAGCCAAGGTTAGAGCCCAGTCTGCCTTATTATTTACCCATGAGGGAAGTAGTTTGATGATACCTTCCAAGAGTATCAGCGCTATGTGAAGATGCAAACAGCCTCTCTGTTTGTATATGGAATATTTCACTGCAAATTAATGAGGGATTTGTATTGCGAATACTAATGGATGACATTCTATCCTTCTTGAGAGAAATAAAAATATATAAAATTATAAATCAGATATAATACATCCACGAAAGTGTCTACAAAATTACTCCAGTAAAGGAAACAGAGTACTAACTTTTATCTCACCTCTAACAGTCTTTGGCATTAATAAACCCACAGGGTTATTATACCATTAAATGAAACAATCCAACCAAACCAACAATGAAGTTAATGAAATTATTTATACCAATTTGAAGTATTAAGAACTGAAAACACATAGAAACTTTTATCAAAAGACTTGTTTTGGCATTAAATAACCCGAAAAGGGTTTGATATGCGAAACAAACACACTGTAATATGGAATTATTGGGAGAAAAATATGGAAATAAATCCAACAGTATGTAATTGACTATATCCTCATCTCAATGTCTTTGTAATAGTTATTATTACCTTCAGGATTTAAACTGAACCTTTATCAATCCACAAGGGTAGACTGATTCATGCCTTGGATATTTTGTATTATGTTAATTTACCTTCTGTCTTTGTTTATGTGGGTCTATTGAACAACAATTTCAAAGTTGATCTGTTAATTCTAGTCTGACAACAAAAATCCACCACTGAACCCTGGTTGTTCTGTCGCTCATGCTTTCTTTTTATTGTGTTGACTATCTCAGGAAATTGCAGTGAAACTTCTCGGGTTTTGTGTCCTGAGATGACATTTTATAACTGCATCTAGAGGTGAAATCCCAATTCTGGAGCTCTGGGGAGTACCCCTCTTCCATTACTCCATTCACTCTGCACGGAGTGGTAAACCTTTATGGTCCCATCTATGGTGATAAATCAAAATTAGTTTTTAAAATGTGTTAAAGGTTGCTTCTCTTTCCAATGAACTTTATAATCATTTCATAATATAAATATATATATATAATATAATATTAATATATTTTTTGCTTGAAGGCAATTATAAATTGCATTGTATCGTATAAAATTCGATAATCAATGAGACAATAAACTGCCAGGTAAAATTGCCCCGGCAAGGATGGGTGCGCTATGGGCAGAACTATCAGCGTACCCGTCAACTGTTCGACTTTTATAGTCTCCTTCACGACGATGTATACTCACNAAGAGAGATATTATCCTGTGTAATTTGTTTCTAAGAAACTATTTGAAAATGTATTTACAGTTAGCTTGAAAGGGTGAGGGAAGAAAAAAGAAAAACACTGGTATGCATGGATATGATTTTACTGCACCCTTTTAGATTTTTGTTCATCAGGTGTGTGTGTGTATATATATATATATTTAAGAATGGAAATGAGTAACCTACTCGAGTTTCATCGATAGATTCTTCAGGGTTACTTTTAAATTAATCGAGTTTACGATTAATCTTTGGTGTTACAAACATGCCCGTTGGAATGGGACTTAAATTCTTTTAAAAGTAACCCTGAAGAATCTATCGATGAAACTCGAGTAGGTTACTCATTTCCATTCTTAAATAAATTTATGCTCTACATTGTATTGAGCACTTTGTATTTGTTTTTTCTCAACCTTAACCTCTGGATATTGTGCGCTTCCAACGATCGTTCTTATACCCACCGGTAAGTTAATACTTATACATATACAAATATATATATATATATATATATATATATATATATATATAATATATAATATAATGTGGGTGCTATAAGTAAATAGTGCTCAATATCATGGATAGAGCATTTATATCTAAGTTAGGGTAGTGTGGTTTGAATAACTGCATAGATGAGAAACTATTAGTAACCAAACACAGTTGACTCTGTCCAGGCCCCATAACTTATATATATATATATATATATTATATATATATATATATATATATACACAAACACACAATATATATTCAACTGTAAAATAGGAAAAGTCCACATTTTGATACTGGCTTGTCTAGTGGTTGGCAAAGTGGAACTTCATAGTTGAAAATATTGTGATAGTGCTCTAGATTTTTGTACATAGAGTACTCTATTCTACTGATTTAAAATTACTTTTAGGGTTATTCCCTATAAGTCTAACATAAACAAAGGGGAACCACTCTTGACTGATAAATTATTTATTTATTAATCTACCAGGAAAAAAGACGGCTTTAGGGTTAGTTTAATGGGAAAATAAATAATTTATCAGTCAAGAGTGGTTCCCTTTTGTTTATGTTAGACTTATAGGAAATAACCAATTTTAGCATTTAAATTTCAATCTTAATTGTTTCTGTATAACATATATGCACAGGCGATTAGTTTTCCTTTTCTCTAGTTGGTTATTTATACAAAATAGAAAAGCTTAAGATTATATAATTCCCTCCACCTCAATTTTTATGATGTATTTAAATATCTTCTCTTTTTCTTTTTTCTTTTTCATAGCATCATATATAACAACTATAGGAGTTGACTTCAAAATTCGCACTGTAGAATGCAATGGTGAGAAAGTCAAACTTCAGATATGGGATACTGCTGGTCAGGAGCGCTTCCGAACAATTACCTCAACGTAAGTATATTACTATATATATTACTATATTACTATATATATATATATTACTATATATATATATTTATATTTTCTTCTTTAACAGCATTGTGTGATGTTTTCATTCCACCTTTTCTTACTCATATTGTCGGATTCATTTCCTTTCTTTTTAACTTATATATATTTATATATATATTTATATATCCAAGGCTTAATTTTTAAAGCCAAAAAAATAGTGAATTTGCTTGTTTAACATTTTGTTTACTCTTCTTTTGGAAGTCCGTCGCAGACAGCGAGGACGTCACTCCATATCTTCAGTTGTGGGTCCCTCTGGTGGCTCGTTAGTCCAATTCTGGACTTGCTGATGTGGTCACAAACATTGCAGGGGAAATTCCTATCTACATTTGGTGGTTCATGACGGCAAAGATGTCGCCACTCTGCATTCCTGTTTATCTCAATATTGAGCTGTGTGGCAAGCGTCTCACTAACCCTGTCTGTTGGAAGTCAGATCTTCCATGCCTGTATGCATGGAAAACCTTTGTCTACTTTAAACCACTCACAACGGCTCTCCCACTACTGCAATCCTACCGTAAACTGCTGGCAGCCGTTCTCTCACATGTCACTTGTTTATATTAAAAAATCACTACATGAAAACCCCGCTCCCCATCTTTATTTGAATAGAAGGAGTTCTGAGATGAATAGATAGTGAATTTTGAAATATCCCATCATACAGGTAAAAAAATACCAAGAAAATTCGGTACAGCCATGGTGAGATATTTGGTAGGCAAAGAGTTAAACTACTCACAGAGGTTCTCTCACCACACCCAAGCAATGTACAAAAACTGATGGTTAGTTCATTATAATTGAGCAGAATGACTCGGGTTACAATAAATAGGACTTTATTTGAATTCTGGAGTGAATAGATAGTGAACTTTGAAATATCCCATTTTACAGGTAAAAAAAATACCAAGAAAATTTGGTACAGCCATGGGGGAAAGTTTGGTAGGCAAAGAGTTAATAATATTTGTATGTTCCTAATAGATATACTGATCTAGGTAGAGATATTGTATACGTACATATTAATGATAATGTAAGTGATATTTTACTGTAATCTCTGTATCTTTTTTTGTATATTTTTCTGTAATCTACCATAAAACATTGATGGTTAGTTCATTATAATTGAGCAGAAGGAATCGGATTACAATAATAATAGGACTTTATTTGAATGAGATTAGTTCTGAGGGACCGGTTTAGCTCAGTCGGTAGAGTGTTCGGCTAGAAACCACAAGGTTCCAAGTTCGATATCGGCCCCCGCCAACTCAGCATATGAATAGCACAGGAATCTGTGCAGTAAAGTAAGGAGCTGATGGTAGGTGTGGCGCTCCACCTCAGATGCTAAAATAATCTCCTTTGTCTAGCACTAGTGAAAAGGGGATAGACTCCCTCGCTGTCTGGCTGATACCGACATTAGGCCGCCCCGACGACTTTAGTTCTGAGGTGAATAGATAATAAACTTTGAAATATCCCATCATACAGGTTTTTAAAAAATACCAAGAAAATTTGGTTCAGCCATAGGGGAAATTTGGTAGGCAAAGAGTTAAGCCGCTCACAGCGGCTCTCTCACCACACCCAAGCAAAGTACAAAAACCGATGGTTAGTTCATTATCGCTAAGCAAAAGAACTCTGATTATAATAATGATAATAATAGGACTTTATTTGAATAGAATGAGTTCTGTGGTGAATAAATAGTGAACTTTAAAATATCTAATCATACAGGTAAAATTTAAAAAAATACCAATAAAATTTGTTAGAGCCGTGGTGATAAATTTGGTAGACAAAGAGTTAATATCTTTATCTTTCTTTTGACCATGTGAGCCTGACTTTGTTCAGGTTTTTTTTTTTTTTTTTTAACAATTTTTTATCTTCTCGGTACATAAATCGAATATTCAAGTTGGCAAGGACTAATGCTGAATGGTGGACAGGGTGTGGGTTAACGTTTTGTGCATGGACTCACGAGGACTGCATCTGTCGGTTCTATACAGTTAGCTTGCTGTTTGAAAACGTCCCCTTGGGGCCCCAAAACATTGCTATAAGGACCAGTTGAAACACACACTAAAAGTCATAGAAATTTAACTACTAGACCCCTAGGGATAATAGGAGCGGGAGATTGTCGTGGAGTGGGGTGTCCCATAGGGGCACTGAGCACTTTGAAAGGCAATCGATCAGTTGCCAATGAGGCCAGGCAAATGGCATGCAAGAAAGATGTTGGGCAATGCTAACTACTAAGCATGGCTTCAAAAGAAATCTATAAGTAGACAATATTTACTCTATGAAAACTCTTTCAGACAACTTATTAACATCTTTCAAGATGAAAACTTAAAAGAAAAAAAACTTCAAAACCATGATTCCATTATTTTGAACTAAATTTGTTTAAATAAAAAGATGCTGCCCCAATATGGCTATTTCAAATATTTGCTTGATATACAACTTAATGCTTTTATCCCATTCCACCAACAGTAATTTTATTTATCCCCCATCATCATCATCATAATAATAATAATATAATAATAATAATAGAATAGTAGTAATAATAATAATAGAAGTAGTAGTAATAATAATAATAGAAGTAGTAATAATAATAATAGAAGTAGTAGTAATAATAATAATAGAAATAATAGTATAATAATAGAAATAGTAGTAGTAATAATAATAATAGAAATAGAAGTAGTAGTAGTAGTAATAATAATAATAGAAGTAGTTAGTAGTAGTAGTAGTAGTAGTAGTAGTAGTAATAATAATAGAAGTAGTAGTAGTAGTAGTAATAATAGAAGTAGTAGTAGTAGTAGTAATAATAATAGAAGTAGTAGTAGTAGTAGTAGTATAATAATAGTAGTAGTAGTAGTATAATAATAGAAAGTAGTAGTAGTAAATAAGTATAGTAAGTAGTAATAATAATAATTAGAAGTAAGTAGTAGTAATAATAGAAGTAGTAATAATAATAATAGAAGTAGTAGTAGTAGTAATAATAATAGAAGTAGTAGTAGTAGTAATAATAATAATAGAAGTAAGTAGTAGTAGTAATAATAATAATAGTAGTAGTAATAATAATAATAATAAGAAGTAGTAGTAGTAGTAGTAATAATAATAATAGAAGTAGTAGTAGTAGTAATAATTAATAATAGAAGTAGTAGTAGTAATAATAATAATAATAGAAGTAGTAGTAGTAATATAATATAGTAAGTAATAATATAATAGAAGTAAGTAGTAGTAGTAATAATAATAGTAGTAGTAATAATAATAATAATAGAAGTAGTAGTAGTAGTAGTTAGTAGTAGTAGTAGTAATAATAATAATTAGTAAGTAGTATAGTAGAAGTAGTAGTAGTAGTAATAATAATAGTAGTAGTAGTAGTAATAGTAGTAATAATAATAATAGAAGTAGTAGTAGTAGTAATTAATAATAATAGTAGTAGTAGTAGTAATAATAATAATAGTAGTAGTAGTAATAATAATAATAGAAGTAGTAGTAGTAGTAGTAATAATAATAATAGAAGTAGTAGTAGTAGTAATGGTATTATTGTGTCCAGGTGCACCCCAACTCACAATTGAAAATCTGAGTTAGATTTGCCTCAAAATACCCTTATGATATTAGTTCATTTAAAATTCTGCAATGTGTCTTATATATCACTAAAAAAGTAAAGGTTTACATAATACATGGTGTGGTTAATTTGCATACTGGTTTTAACAAAACCGGGTTTGATAATTAATTACTTGGTGTTATTGATCTCTATTATTGTTTTAGTCTCCCAACATATTAAAATCAATCCTATGAATGATCTTATATAGCAATCAATTAAAATATAATTAAAATAAGTGTAATCTTTTTATATATTTATTTACCGACCCCTCCGCACGAGCAGGATGTGACACAAGGTCAATTTCTTAAGCGGAGTTTAACAGGTTTGAATTCAGAGTTTTCCTTCTCCTAGACCGGTTGCCTAACCAAGGTTAAAGAGCCCAGTCTGCCCTACTATTTACCCATAGCTGGAGGGAGAGTAGAATTCATACCTTTCCCAAGGGTATTAATCTTTTTATATATGTTTTTATTTAATTTTGTTAGTCTTTTCTAATTTGATATAGTTCATTACATTAAAACTTAAATACTTACCCCCAGATATTCTTGCTAGTAATATTAATATTTACTAAACTTTGTTGAGTTGTGGCACAAGCCTCGAAGTAATGGGTAACTCAGTGAGAATCAAACTCACTAACAATGGTCTGATAACCATTACACTAAGTGAGGTGTCCTAGATATTATATTGTTGATTAGATAATAAAAAAATTTCTTAATTATTGGCAATAGCAGAAATGTTAAAATATGGATTCCACATCTGGAATTCAGGTCATCCTAGTGAATGTACTTTTATTGTTAGTGACCCACATATATTGGCCAATCTGGTTCTATGGATTTAAATTTGGATTCATTTAGGACAACAACAACAACAAAAGGAATGGCACAAGGATTTTGTCTTCTTCAACTGATTATATCAATCGGAAACAAAAATAATGGTTAATTTTATTTTTTTTTTAGATTGCGGAGCTTGTCAAATAAATTCTTCTATCAAAAGAAAAAAATCTTTTTTTTGGGGGAGGGGGGTACAGGGTCTCCTATAATTGTACTTTGTTGCTAAACCATTCCAAACTGCTCTCTCTCTCTCTCTCTCTGTCTGTCTGTCTGTCTGTCTGTGTCTCTTTCTCTCTTTTGTCTGTCTCTGTCTGTCTGTGTCCTCTCTTTTGCCTCTCTCTCTGTCTTTGTCTCTCTTTTTGCCCTCTCTCTTTGTCTCTCTTGTCTCTTTTTTGCCCCTCTCTCTCTTGTCTCTCTTTTGCCCCTCTCTCTCTTTGTCTCTCTTTTTGCCCCTCTCCTCTCTTTGTCTCTCTTTTTGCCCCCTCTCTCTCTTTGTCTCTCTTTTTGCCCCCTCCTCTCTTTGTCTCTTTTTGCCCCTCTCTCTCTTTGTCTCTCTTTTTCTCTCTCTTTGTCTCTCTTTTTGCCCCTCTCTCTCTTTGCCCCTCTCTCTCTTTGCCCCTCTCTCTCTTGCCCCTCTCTCTTTGCCCTCTCTCTCTTTGCCCCTCTCTCTCTTTGCCCCTCTCTCTCTTTGCCCCTCTCTCTCTTTGCCCCTCTCTCTCTCTCTCTCTCTTTGCCCCTCTCTCTCTTGCCCCTCTCTCTCTTTGCCCCTCTCTCTCTTGTCTCTCTCTCTCTTTGTCTCTCTCTCTCTCTCTCTCTCTCTGTCTCTCTCTCTCTCTCTTTGTCTCTCTCTCTCTCTCTCTCTTTGTCTCTCTGCTCTGTCTCTCTCTCTCTCTCTCTCTTTGTCTCTCTCTCTCTCTTTTGTCTCTCTCTCTCTCTTCTTTGTCTCTCTCTCCTCTTCTTTGTCTCTTATTAGAAATTATAAGCTATGAGTTAGACATTGATAGAATCTACAGGAGAATTAGTTTTAGCCAATTAAATCTTAAATGTTTTGTTTTCATTTTTTTTAATTATTTGTTTATTTATTTATTTATTTTAACAAGATTTAACCTTGTATTAATGTGAATAGTAATACAGTCCACTAATAAGTTATTTTTTGATTTTATTTTCCAGTTATTACAGAGGAACACATGGAGTTATTGTAGTATACGATGTGACTAGTGGAGAATCATTTGCTAATGTTAAACGATGGCTGCATGAGATTGAACAGAATTGTGATCTAGTCAGCCGAATTCTAGGTAAAACCAATTTCAGATTTATATTCAATTAATTCTTTCATATGGTGTTGTTTTGTTTCTGTTGTTATTTTTTTTTGGGGGGTGGGGGTTAATTGCTAATTAGCCAAATTCTAGGTAAACAATTCTATATTTATATTATTCAATCAATTGTTTGTTTTTTTTTTGTTTTTTTTTTTTTGTTTTTTTGCTAATCTGCTAGTCAGCCGAATTCTAGGTAAAAGCAATGGTAATCCTTAACTTGTTCCTCGTAAATTCCTACCATAAAATAAACTGAACCTTCATTTTATGTCCGTGTTTTTGCAATAAATGTTTTATTTTTCTTGCACCCATTATTTTACAATACTAAATATATTTTCTTTATTTAAAAACATTTATTGCAAACATATATATTTTCTTTATTTAAAAACATCTATTGCAAACATATTTAAACACATTTATTGCAAAAACATGGACATAAAATGAGGGTTCAGTTTATTTTATAGTAGGAATTTATGAGAAAAAGTTGAAGATTACCAAAGCAATTGTATATTTATATTCTTCAATCAGTTCTTTGATTTGTTGGTGTTTTGTTTTTGTTTTTTTGTTTTTGTTTTTTTGTTTTGTTTTGTTTTTTTTAATTGATTAAAATGCATTCCATCTAATTGTTTGATTTGCTATTATTTTTTTTTTGTGTCTTAGTGTGTTTTTTTTTTTTTTTTTTTTTTTTTTTTTTCCCTAATTGGTCAAAACGCTTACTATCTAATTGCAAAAGTAACATAATACTTATATTAAAAATTACATTAATTCTACAGTCTGTTAAGTCTAAATAATTAGTTTCATTAAGACAATAAATTAATATAATGACTGATGTTTGAACAGCAATATTGTGTCCCACAAAATCTTCATCAGATTATGACTCTGGGTTCAGGCATGATTTCAAGGCCAAAGCATTATTACCACTAACCCAAGAGCGCCCCAGCAGTATCTCACAATACCACCAGACTTTGTTGGATTGTTGTCACTCTGTGAGATTACCATATCCACGCTGATGAAGTTAGATCCTTATCTTGGATCTTTTTTTATGTATTTCCTCTTGTCTGATGGAGAATGACCAAGTTTGGTCAAAAATGCAGAGGTTGAGTTTGTAATGAAACCTCTGCACACAACCTCGATATGAAATACATTCGTTATCCATCCATTTCTGACAAATTGTTCTTGTAGAGCTTCATATTTTTCCAACTTACACCATTTAAAAAAATTTTTTTTTAATTTATTTATTTATTTTTTTTTATGACTAGCTCTAGGGAGTGTGTACCACTTCATCACCATTACTCCCAGATCCACTCTGACCTGGGTGGTAGTACCTGTTAGGGTCCCATCTATGGGTTAAATAGAAAAAAATGAGTTTAAAAAAACATGTTTAAAAAAAAATTTTTTTTTTTTTTTTTTTAAAGTACAAATCAAGAACGAAAAACAAAATGTCTTCCGAATAAAATAACCCAACAAGTGTTGACATGCCGTAAAATTCAACCAACTCACTGTTGTGTAATAAGGTACCATAGAATTTAAAAGCACATTACAAGTGCCCTTTTGGTTGTTTGGATTTTATGGCATATCAATCCTTGTTGGGTTATTTCATGCCGAAGATGTTTTTGTTTTAATCATTCATGTTGGGTATTCAATTTCTTTTTTAAACTGTTTTAATTATTTGAACACACCTTTTTTTTTCAAAAATCATTTTTGATTTATCTAAACCATAGATGGTATCCTAACAGGTACTACCACTCCGGGTCAGTGGACCTGGTAGTAATGGTAGTGAAGGGGTACTCAACATACCCCAGAGCTCCAGAATTGGAACCTCACCACTAGATGGTTTAGCATCATACCCAGAACACTAAGAGCCTCAGCCACTGCCTTCTAGCACATATATGATAAAAAGAGTTCAAATCCTGGACGTGGTAATTGTATTTCACTTAGCGCTAATACCCTTAGGAAAGGTATGAATCCTACTCTCCCTCCAGCTAAGGGTAAATAGTAGGGCAGACTGGGCTATTTAACCTTGGTTAGGCACCCGGTCTAGGAGGTGGAAAACTCTGAATTCAAATCTGTTGAACCCCGCTTAAGAAATAGACCTTGTGTCACATCCTGCTCGTGCGGAGGGGTTGGTAAATATATATATGATAAAAAGAGTCGTTTGCCATAAGAGCAATAGTGTCGGGACAATCATATAGGTACTAGGGCTTGAAATGATCAGCTGATTGATCAAAGGAGGCCTCTCTTACTGCCTGTCTAACTTAAGTAAGGGCCAAAGTATAGTTGTGTGTCATGGACTGCACAACCACCAAGATTCTGTCCTTAAGCATCACGGGTCACCACCAATGGCCAACAAGTGGCCCCAAGTACCTTTTTGAGTGACAATGACAATAGGTGACCCTAAAGAAAAAAGGTGCCACCCTCATTTGAGTACCTTCTTGCACTGCAGTTGACATTTCGGTAATAGGGTACCATGGGTGTTACAATCAACCAACAAACACCAATTCCAATTTTGGAACTCTGAGGAGTGTGGTGTACCCTTTCATTGCCATTATTCCCAGGTCCACTTAGACCCTGACTGGCAGTACCTGTTAGGGTCCTATCTATGGGTTAAATAGAAAAAAATGAATTTGAAAAAAGAAACATGTTTAAGAATATTGAGTTTAAAAGATACCCATCAAGAATGAATCAAACAAAATGTCTTCGGCATAAAATAACCCCACAAGTGTTGATATGCCATAAAACTCAACCAACCAAAATATTAAGTATTACAGTATCACCAATAAGTAAGTATACTTAATAAATTGGGAAGACTATGAAGATTGTATTTTTACTCAGTTTCGTTGCATTAGTTTCCTTTTTAATTGAATACCCTTCAAGAATGACGTCTTCGGCATAAAATAACCCCACAAGGGTTTATTTAAACTAAATAAAAATATTTATTTTATTTTTATTTTGAAAGTGAGCATAATAAGTGTGACTGGAGTTCACTCGCCTACTACAATGTCACAGTCCATTATATAAGCCACTGTCCCACGGGGTTCCACCCCCCACCCCCCACATACCTTTTTGAATGGCAATGATAATAGGTTATTATTCATATCATTGACCCAAAAAGGAGAAAGATACAAGATGAATGTATCACCCTCATTGTATAAGTTTTGACTACCTATTTACAGGGTAGTTGACATGACATTTTGTTGACTAAATATAGAATAGTTTTTGTTTTTATGAAACTCAAAGAAAACATCCAGAGAGAAATGGGTGATTGATGTGTCATTTAAAATATAAATAACTTAAATCATTTTTCTGAATTTTTAAAGGAAACGCTGCATGTATATAGCTTATACATAAGTGTGCAGAAACAATTTGTTTCTGTTAAAAATATGAAGTTTTTTTTTAATTTGGGTTTTATTATTAAATAAATAGGACCATGCAAAAAAAGGGATTTCAATTTATTTAACAGACTTTTTTTTTTTCTTTTTCTTTTTTCTTTTTTCTTTTTTTTTTTCTTTTTTCTTTTTTTTTCTTTTTCTTTTTTTTTTTCTTTCTTTTTTTTCTTTCTTTCTTTCTTTCTTTTTTTTTCTTTCTTTTCTTTTTTCTTTTTTTTCTTTCTTTTTTTTTCTTTAATAGTAGTTTTTTAAAAAAAGAAGAAATGGCTATAGAAATTTGTTTACTGTTATTTGGTCAAACTGCTGGGAACCTTTTTAAGAAAATGCTGCTGCTTATACATAAATGTACATACACAAATGTTTTTATCCATTCTCTCTCTCTCTCTCTGCAATCTTTTTTTTTTTTTTTTTTTTTTTTTTAATGATTGTACACAAATATATTTGGCTTTTTTCTTTTTATTTCTATTTTTGTTTTAATGAGATTATATATAAATTACCTGATTATTTTACCTCTAAAAAGAAACCTGTAGGGTGACAAGACTTTCCGACCATGCTGTTCATTAATCTATGAAGTGGTCCGAAAGTCTTGTCACTCCCTACATATTGATTTAACTTAATTTTTTGTTTTGATATTATAAGTTATGTAATTATTCTACCACTAGGGCCGGTTTAGCCCAGTCGGTAGAGCATTCGGCTAGGAATCCTGGTTTGATACTGACCATCGCCTACTCAGCGTATGAGTAGCACAGGGATCTATGTGGTAAAGTGAGGAGCTGATGGTAGGTGTGGCGCCCCATCTCAGACACTAGAAAATTTCCTTTGTCTAGCGCTAGTGAAAAGGGGGATAGATTACCAGGCTGTCTGGCTGATACCGACATTAGGCTGACCTGACAACTTACTTATTAAAAAAAATATGTAGTGTGACAATACTTTTGGACCATTCTGTAGATAAATGTACGGTGTGTTCCAAAAGTCTTGTCAACCCGACATATTGTTTTAACTTTTATCATTTTTTGTTTTAGTAATATAATGTTATGTAATTATTTTACCTCTAAAAAAAAATGTGTATGGGTGACAAGACCTTCAGACCAGACTATACCTTAATCCAGTCATTCTCAATATGGTCCAGCTGGACCATCTGTGGTCCACAGAACATTTCTAGTGGTCCACAGAGAGTTCGAAGCCACAAAAATGTTTTAGCCATTTCACAAAAATTTAACTAATTTAACGCTTCTTATAATGACCCTCCCCAGTTGAAAATCTCTATTTAAGCGCACATCGATGATTGCGGAAAATGAATTGTCTTGTCTTACTTTAACACGTGTACTAGCCGCTCGCAGCAACATTCAAGAAAAGTAGGATTGGTCCATGGGAATTTTTTGAATAAAAAATGGTCCATAAGCCGAAAAAGGTTGAGAAGCACTTAACTAAGGCTTAATCTATGTGGTGGTCCGAAAGTCTTGTCACCCCTACGCATTGTTTTAACTTTCATTATTTTTTAAGATGTAATATTAAACATATTTAGGAGTCTTTGATTTAAGGGAAATAACAGGTAATTTTAGATGCAAATATCATTTTTAGCCATTTTTTTTTAAATATATCCTTATAGGAATGCTCTGGACTTAGAAAATTCTCAACAGGATGTTAAGAGTTAATAAAATGATGTGTAAGACTAGACTGCCTGTTTAGCCTAAGTAAGGACCAAAGTAGAATGTTCCAAAAATTAAAAAATCCAGGGTAAATCTTGGAGAAAAATGTTTTTTTACAGATTTGTTATTTGATTGAATAATCTGATTTTTATTTCTCTTTTTTTTTTTTTCAGTGGGAAATAAATGTGATGATTTAGACAGCCGAGTTGTACTACATGAAGATGCACTGAGTTTTGCTCAGCAAATGGGAATTCAATTATATGAAGCTAGTGCAAAAGAAAACATTAATGTTGAAGAGGTAAAAATAAATCAACATGCATTTTTTTTTTTAAATTCCTTTGTAATATATATATATATATATATATATATATATATATATATATATATATATATATATATATATATATATTATATTATATTATTTATCAATCTTTTCATAGATCAATGGCTATTTATCATAATGAACATTGATCTATAGTATGTAAAAAATGACTTAGTGCTATGTTAACTTTTTTTATATATGCTATTCACTTATTTGCCATCTCTTGCTTATTAAGAGATTGTATCTTTAATTTTTATTTTTTTTATATATATATATATATATATCTTTGAAAGGAAGGAAAAACTCGGCACTGTTATTCCATAATAAATTTATTTCAACCAAAATTGGGGCCTTTATAAATCTAAGTTGATTTAATATAAGCTCCCAAATCAAGTCTCATCAAAATAATTTGAATTGCATAACACAAAAAATTTACTCTCCAAAAAATTTTTTTCCTTTACCATTGTTTCTATGACGGTATACCTCCTATTTATCTCTCAACACGTTGACCAAAATTTTTATAAATCTAAGTTGATTTAATATAGCTCCCCAAAATCAAGTCTCATCAGATCGGAATCAAAATAATTTGAATTGCATGACAAAAAATTTACAAAAAATGTTTTTCCATTACAAAATGTATACATGAAACGACTGTCACCATGGCGACAGGAATAAATGAGAAAAAAAAAGAATATTTTTCAGGCCAGTTTTTTCAGGGGGGATGGTAGTCAGACAAATTAACAACTATGAGAATTAAATAAGTCTGAAAAAGTATGAAGCAAGGATAAAACAAAAAAATATAAAATCTGAAAAGATATATATTAAAAAAATAAATATAAAAAATAAATATAAAAAATAAATATAAAAAAAAGATATTAAAAAAAGATATTAAAAAAATAAAAAAAAATTATTATTAAATATTATGATATAAAAAAATTATTATTACTACTATTAACCAAATAAACAAAGTAAAACCTTAAAATATAATAGATAATATAATGTTGTATAAATATAATATTAATAAAAATATACACATATCCTACATAATAAATATATAAACACATACACATACAAATATGTGTGTGTGTGTATGGATTTGCATCTTTTCTTACATTTTGCCCTTTTCTTTTACCAATTATATTGCTCTGTTCAATAACATTGAACATCCAGCTCTCAATTTGAACCTGAACAACTCTAACATTCCAACTTAGAATCATTCTAATACCAACCTACTTGCTAACACATCTACGGATATATATATATATATATATGGTGGGCGTGTAGTATATATATGTTTAAATTTTTTTTGCTATATTATTTCTTATGTTTTTATATATATATAGATATAGATATAGATATTGTATATTTTTTTAATATATTTTTATTTATATATAGATATATATATATATATATATATATATATATATGGCTATTTTCAGCCGACAATATTTGGGAGAATATGTGCTTAATTGAAAAACCTGCGAGGTCCGTTTGGTGTAGGGGTAAGACGCTTGCTTGTTAATTTGACAGACAGGTTTCGAATCACACACGGGGCGGTCTTCGTATCTATAGCTCTGCTGATGAGGTCTAATAGGCCGAAATGTACATACAGAGATTGATTTTTCTCGATTTGTTTAGCCTTACATTTAAATAGTTAAATCCTGCCTAATTAATTATTAATGAATTAACTTTCAAAAATTAGGTTCAACTTCAATTAAGCACATATTCTCCCAATATATATATATATATATATATATAATACACACACATATATACACAATAAAAAAATAAAAGATATATATATAAACATAAGAAATAATATAGAAAAAAAAATGTAAACATATATATACTACACACCCACCCATATATATACATATATATATATCCGTAGATGTGTTAGCAAGTAGGTTGGTATTAGAATGATTCTAAGTTGGAATGTTAGAGTTGTTCAGGTTCAAATTGAGAGTTGGATGTTCAATGTTATTGAACAGAGCAATATAATTGGTAAAAGAAAAGGGCAAAATGTAAGGAAAGATGCAAATCCATACACACACACTTATTTATTTATTTATTTATTTATTTTTATTTAATTATAGTTTACAATACATTTCAGAGTCCGTTTTACCAATGGTTTCGGAGCCTCACCTTTTGGTCATCATCAGAAACTATTGGTAAAACGGACTCTTAAATGTATTGTAAACTATAATTAAATAAATACAACTCTTACAGAAGTAATTGAGCACTTTATTATCATTTCTCCAATACTAACAAGGAATTAACTAATATATATATATATTTATGGGTACTACTATGTGAACATAGCGTAAGTAGTTAATCCAATAGGGCTCAATATATTGTGAATATAGAGCATTAATAGTCGTAGAAGAAGTTATTTCCCGACTGCGGTTTCGGTGTTACTCCAACACCTTCATCAGGGGGATTCCCCTGATGAAGATATATATATATATATATGAGTAAAGAAAAGAAATGTAAATGGATAAAATGAATTTAATCGATATCACTTACACATGTGTTTCAGTCAGTTTATGTGTGTGAAAATATTTCGCACACATAGAAGAATCGACCTTCATCATTCTTCTATGTGTGCGAAATATTTTCACACACATAAACTAACCGAAACACATGTGTAAGTGATATCGATTAATTTGATATCGATTAAATTCATTTTATCCATTTACATTTCTTTTCTTTACTCATTTTTCCTCATATTGTCGGATTCAATTCCTTTTCCATTTTTACACATATATATATATATATATATATATATATATATATATATAATCCAAGAGAATTTAACCAGAAGATGATTTTAACTCAACAAATGGATATGCCACTCCACCAGTACATTTTCCATCCCTTTCTGTAGTGCCATCATCAGGGATACATGTAATTGATTTGGTTCCTAGTTATTTTTAAACATACCAAGTGGTTAAACAACCGAATAACAATGGGAGTAAGTAAGTGGGGAAACTCACAAAAATTATATGAAAGGGTGTGAAGATTGGGAGGAGAATTGGCAGGAAACAAGCTATAGACAATTTAGGAAAGGGCTGCTTTATTCAAAATTAATCTTATTCAAAATAGGTTTATTTTGTTTAATATATAGAACTTTGAGAATTAAGTGTACTAATCAACAGACTCCACTCCAATATTAATGTTATATAGTAAGGTCACGTGAGTATTAGGAGGAGAGTCTGTCGTCTAAGTACTTCAGGTGAATTCTGCACAGAGTAATCTGTGTGTTCTTTAAATAGTGGTTAGAACCATCACCACTGTTGAGCTACGGGGAAGATGGGTCATTCCATTATATCAATTAAGAAGCTGACCAGAAAACTGGAAAAGATCGAAAAGAAACTCGTCAGACATGGAATGTCTGTTACATTATAATAAGTGTAATATTTTTATATTCATTCTTATTTAGTTTTACTTAGTCTTTCAAACTTAATATATTTTATTTTATTATAACTTAACAGTGGTATATAATGTGTGTGTGTGTGTGTATGCATAAAGGGGCCGGGTTAGCTCAGTCGGTAGAGCGTTCGGCTAGAAACCACAAGGTTCCTAGTTAGATACCGGTCCCCACCAACTCAGCGTTATGAGTAGCACAGGGATCTGTGCGGTAAAGTAAGGAGCTGATGGTAGGTGTGGCGCTCCACCTCAGATGCTAAAAACAATCTCCTTGGTCTAGCGCTATTGAAAAGGGGATAGACTCCCTCGCTGACTGGCTGATACCGACTTTAGGCTGCCCCGTCAACTTTACTTTACTTATATATATATATATATATAATATATATATATATATATATATATATATATATATATATATATAAAAAGATAAATCTAATGAGTCAGACGAACCTACTAAAAGTTTCGTTTAATGCTCTTCAGGGATAAGATCTGACTAAAGAGACTGGGAGCAAACGCATTAAATATAGTACTTACCACCGTGATTCAAATAAATCACATAAATTAGCATAAACTAAAACGACCAATAGAAAACAACAAAAACTAAGAACACTATTAAATGTATATTTTATTATATTATATTTAAATTTAAATTTTTTTATTTTATATTTTTATTTTTAAGTAAATTTGAATCTACTACATCAGTTCTAATGTAAACCCTAAATCTTATTATAATGGAGATTGTGTGTTTTTCTGTCTGTAACCGAAACTATATCACTACTCAAGTCATAATTCCCTTAGTTATTGATATCACATTCTCAATGATTTTATTTTTTATTTAAACCTCAATTATTAATAAAATTGTTTCACATTATTAATACTGTTAACCATATCAACATACTAAAAACATGCAATTATATTTATATATACAACAAAATAGCGGTTTACAGTGTGAACAGGAAGGCTAATTTGCATATTGATATTAAAAATGTGATTTTAATAAATATGTGCTTAGTATTATTGATTTCTAACTGTTTGGTTTTATTTTAATGAATATAAGCAAACATCTCTTCAATAAATCTTAAATGAAATCCATTAACAAGAAAAAATAACTGTCATTTTATTCTTTACTTCCTCTTTTAACTAAATACTTAAATTAGAAAAAATAACAATGAAAGACGAGAGTGATGGAAGAGTAAGTTTCAGTTGTGTGTGTGTATATGTATTCAGAGATACTGATAGGTGTGTGTCCTACGTCCCTGATGCATAAAAATCTAAAAGGATGCAGTAAAATCTCAGTGTTTTTCTTTTTTTTTTTTTTTTTTTTTTTTTTTTTTTTTTTCCACCATTTCAAGCTAACTATAAATACATTTCAATAGTTTCTTAGAAATGAATTACACAGGATAGGTTACAAGGTAGAAGTTAGGCAGCTTTAGTTGTTTCCCCAGATCATAAATAAAAACCCTACAATCTATTAAGAAACTTTAGTTGTGACCCATCAAATTTCCTGGGGACTCATTCAAATCAAATCCTTGCATCCCAGGACGTACTAAATTAAAAAGCTACCAGCATCACTGTGTGTGCGTGTGTATGTATAACCCGTCATACTTTTTTCTCGTTTCAGTTGTTTCTTGGTATCACAAAATTGGTTCTTGCAAGCAAAATGGAACAACAACAGAAGAATGCCAATGAAGGAATTACACTGACACCAAAATCATCAAAACAAAAGAAAAAATGTTGTTAAAAATGACCATGCATCAATTTACATTCTATCTCTCTCTCTATCTCTCTCTCTCTTTTTTCTTTCTAACCCCCATCCCCACCCCCTTTATCAAATTTCTTCCTCTTCCTCTTTTTCTCACATACACATACTTTTTCCTCAATAAAAATAATCCATGTCTCTAAAAAAAAAAAAAAAAAAAAAAAAAAAAAAAAAAAGAAACAGATCAACATTTACTATGTACACAAATAAAATGAAATATGCAAGTTGTTTCTGTTAAAAATATGAAGATTTTTTTAATTTGGGTTTTATTATTAAATAAATAGGAACATGCAAAAAAAGGAAAAAAAGGGATTTCAATTTATTTAACAGACTTCTTTTTTTTTTTTTTCTTTTCTTTTTTTCTTTTTTAATTTTTTACAAATTTTTTTTTTTTTTTACAAATTTTTTTTTTTTTTTTTTGATAGCAGTTTTAAAAAAAAAAAAAAGAAGAAATGGCTCTAGAAATTTGTTTACTGTTATTTGGTCAAACTGCTGGGAACCTTTTTAAAGAAAATGCTGCATGTATATAGCTTATACATAAGTGTACATACACAAAAAATGTTTTTATCCATTCTCTCTCTCTCTCTCTCTCTCTCTCTCTGCCTCTCTCTCTCTCTCTCTTCTCAATCTTGATCTTTCTGTATCTCCCGAGTTGGAATCTTTTTAAAAAAAAACAAAAAAACCTGATTGTACACAAATGTATTTGGCTTTCTTTTTATCTCTATTCTTTTTTTTAAAAACGATTTAAAAAAATTTTTTTTGTCTTAAAATCTTTCAAAATGTCTTCTTTTTCACATATTTTAGAAAATTATTTGTCTGAACCTTTTTAGATGAGGCTTGATGTGTATAATTTTGATTGTTCGTACTGTTGTCCTCATCTTTATTGTGGTATATAAAAACGCAATGTTTCGGCATTCCTCAGGCGTTCCTTGTCTATCTGAGCACAGCAACAACCAAACTTGAAAAATTATTTTGATCAACAGTCAAACTATGCAATTTGATTTAGACAGCAATGGCCTGAGGATACAGCAGTCGAAATGTTGGGATTTTACAAACACAATGAAGATGAGGACAACAGTCTGAAAAAACAAAATTATACATTTAAAAAATGTTATTTGTAACTGATTATAATTGATTTTTTTTTACTTACATACATACATACATACATACATACATACACACATATATATATATATATATATATATATAAGTTAAAAGAAAGGAAATGAATCCGACAGTATGAGTATGAAAAGGTGGAATGAAAACATCACACAATGCTGTTAAAGAGAAAACAATTTATAATATAATCATAGCTGATATTGATCAATATTTTGATTTTACAAAAATCTTCTTCAGAGTCCGTTTACTCCGTGGTGTTTGTGATCGGAGATAAAAGTCAAATCAGTTCAAAAACAAAAAAACCTTGATTTTGCAAAAAAGAACGAAAGTTGTTACATTATTCTCCAATGTGGGCATTCGCGCCATATTTTTACATTTATCTCCGATCACAAACCCCACGGAGTAAATGAACTCTGATGATGATTTTTGTAAAATCGAAATATTGATCAATATCAGCTATGATTATATTATAAATTGTTTTCTCTTTAACAGCATTGTGTGATGTTTTCATTCCACCTTTTCATACTCGTATAATTACCGAAAGACATTATTACCTACATACATTATTTGGCATGCATCTAAAGCTTTCAAACAATCACAACTCACTAATTTTAGTAGTATATTATTGGATCATTTTTTGTTGTTGTTATTATTATTACTATTATTATTATTATCATTACTATTATTTAGTATTTCTTTTCTTTCTTTTTTTTTCTCCTTAAAATGTACTCTTCATGGATACAAAATAATTCTTTTTACCCATTAAAATTTTAGCTTAGATATTTAGTGTCTGTATTAAGTATTTGAATATTTTTTACAACTGAATTTTTGATTAAAGTTTAGAAAATACATTTAAATTTAGAATAACTTCTTTTTTCTATCAAATTCCTTTTAATCAAGAATTGTTGTAAGTTCATTTTGGTATTAATTCTTTCTGATGAATAATCTAAAGTGGCCAAATAAATGAAATATTTCTTATGATCATAATTTTTCTAATAAAAACTACCTTACTTTGGGAAAAAAACAAAAATTACCAAATTCTATTAGGGTTTTTCTTCCAAACAAATGTGTTATTTTACTGTATATACTCGCGTATCATGTGATTTTGTGATACATAATTTTAACTAGTATTAGAGGTCAACCCCATACTTAAGATACAAACTGTGTGTGTAAATAGTTGGCCAAGGTTAGGCCTAGGCCAATTGGTACACATACAATTTCCAACTGCAACAGTCAACAAATAAAATCAGATGATACTCAAGTATTTACGGCAAATTTCAGTATTTTTTTTTATTTTTTATTTTTTTATATAATTAAAATTATACCTAGAATTTTATTTTCAAAAAGTTTTTTCTTTTTCTTTTTTTTTTTTTTTTCCTTTTTCTTTCTTTTTCTTTCTTTTTATTGTATTGACTAATTTACATCTTAATAAAATTTACATCATGAAATTTTAATTATACCTAGAATTTTATTTTTATTCAAAAAAAATTTTTTTTCTTTTTCTTTTTTTCTTGTATCAACTAATTTACATCTTAATAAAATCTCCATCATGAAATTTAAAATATAATTTAATATTTAATTATCTAATATCCTACCAGTATTGAATTTTTTTTTTTTTTTTTTTTTCCATTTTCTGTGATGCGTCTATGATTTGATATATATTTTTTTTTTTCTAATTAGTACTGAACTCTTTTGAAGTTAAATTTTTTTTTTTATTGCAAAGTACAAAAACAATGAAGCAAATTATATACATTTTTTAAATAATTTGATTCATATTAATGAAATTTACACGTGTAAAAACACATGGTTAAATTAAACTTAATGGACCTAAATTCCACCATCGTGTGTCACTCCACCGAAAGAAAAAAAATACCAAAAATCAGGGAATTAACCGAATTTAATGAAATTTTCAGTGTTGGTATATTAATGAATAAAACATATAATGCACCAGTTATTTTATTTAAAAACTTTTACATTTTTTTCAAGTCAGTTAACTTTGAACCACATATCTTTGAGAATCTGTATTATGCCTCAAAACATGTGGTTCAAAGTTGACCTGAGAAAATGTAAAAGGTTTTAAATAAAATAACTGATGAATCTTTTATTCATTAATATATTAACACTGAAAATTTCATTAAATTCGGTTAATTCCCTGATTTTTTTATGTATTTTTTCTTTCAGCGGGGTGACATACGATGGTGGAATTTAGGTCCGTAAAGTTTGATTTAACCCAAATTGTATACGTTCTTTGCAATAATTTGATTCATATTAATGAAATTTACAAATGTACACACACACACACACACACACACACACACATTGCAAATATAATACCCCCCCAAATTTCTGTTATTTATACATTACACACATTATTCACCAAAGTCTGTGAATATATTATATGTATTATGAAAAATTTCATTGCTCATTATTACAGTCAAGTCACGTTGAAAGCACCAGTTCCTGGTAGATTACTAAAGTTAAACAGTGATGAGCCTGTTCAATACTTAATTGGGTGACCACTTAAGAAACACCAGGTACTGTAAGCAAGCTGAGTCCTTTGTTTATCAAAATGACTTGATTCAGTTTTAGCATTAGATGACCCAAAAGATATGACGTAAAATAAAACAACCATACAACCCACTAGATCACCAAAGTTAAGCAGTGATGAGCCTGTTCAATACTTAATTGGGTGACCACTTAATTAAAAGTAGATACTGTAAGGAACCTGCATCTTTTGTGTATCAAAAATAACTTGATTTGGCATTAAATCACCCAAAAGAGAATTTATAAAATTGTAAAACAAAAAACCCTGCTAGATTGTTGAAGTTAAGCTGCAATGAGCCTGTTCAATACTTAATAGCAGGTAGTGTAAGCAATTTGAGTCCTTTGTTTATCAAAATAACTTTGATTTGGCATTAAATGACCTGAAAGAGGGATGATATGCTGTAAAACAGAACAACCCACTAGATTACAGATTCAGCATTAAATAACTCTGAAAGGGTTCATATGCCGTAAAACAAAAACAACCAACCATCATTGCTCATTGTAATATACTTGTAAAATAAACAGAATTTAAGAATATTTAAGATTTTTTATTTAGTTAATATAAATATTTAGTTAATATAAATATTTAGTTAATATAAATACTTAGTTAATATAAATACTTAGTTAATGTATTAAATATTATGAAAAAATAAATGGACATTATTAACTTCTGGTATTTTTGGTATTTATTACATGGTGGGGAGTAAAAATTCTAAATTTATGTAAGTAAAATTAAGGTTAGACTTCTAAAGTTTCAAGATTTTTTTTGTGGGGGGGGTGTTTGTTTTTTTACATTTTTTTTTTTTTTTTTTTTTTTTATTAGGGCAGCTTGTGTTCAACGGTTTCTCAAAGTTTGTGAATTGAAGACAGACCTAAATTATTGGTTTCAATTTTTGGCATGATCCTATCACATGAATATGTGATGCTTTGATGCTTTATATGCTAACTTTTTTATATATTGCCATTTACGTCTTTTCAGCTTGCATGTGAAAACATTCAATCTTTTTTTTTTTTTTTTTTTTTTTTTCTATCCGAATGTTATACATTTTGAAGAAAACTTTAATTCTGAATACAAGCAACAACCAAAAAAAAAAAAAAACAAACTTTTATTTGTCTGAATTTTGAGATGAGGTTTGATTTGTGTAATTTTGATTTTTTTTTTTTTTTTTTTTTTTTTTTTTTTTTTTGCGGAGGTGGGGGGGACTGTTATCTTCATCTTTATTGTGATATGTAAAAGCACCACATTTCAGCTGCTGTATCCTCCAGCCTTCTTTAGGTGTTCCCTGGGGGTTTGTTTTTGTTTTTTCTTTGGTGGGGGAGGGGGTAATAATTGTGACATGTCCCAGATTGATAGGCATGCAAAAACAATGACGTCATTATTTGAACTAGCCAAAACATGCATCCTTTGACTGAAAAAAGTTTTAATGTGGTAAAATATTAGATTAAATTGAAAAGACAGACGGAATTAAATATGAATGCATATAAAAAGATTGCTCTTCTTTTAAGTTTTAGTGTAATTAAATATTATATCGAATTAGAAAGACTAATAAAATTAAATAAGAACACAAAAAAGATTACCTATTTCAACTTTATTCTAATTGATTTCTATATAAAATTATACATAGGGTTGCTTTTAATGTTTGAGAATAAAACAATAAAATTAGAAATAAATAACAAGTAATAATTTATTAAATCTGGAATGGTATGAAAATTACCTACACCTTATACTATGTAAACTTTTATTGCTTTGTGATATATTACACACTTTGTAGGATTCTAAACTCATTAATAACATAGGCTGTTTTGAGCTCGACTTTGATAGTCATCATTAATAGATATAATGTAATTTTAGTTACCATTTTGACTATTTAATTGAGAATATAATGTTAATATTTGAATGAATTGATGGTGATGTAGTTTTGGTTACAATCAAACAGATGCAGAATCTCTATTATAATAAGATGAGACCTTCAAAAGTTATTTGATCCTTTGTTTGATCAACTGTCAAACTATTCAAAATGATTTTTTTCAGGTTGGTTCATTGCTATGCTAGGATAGACAGGGAACACCTGAGGAAGGCCAGAGGATACAGCAGCCAAAATGTTTTACCTACCACAATAAAGATGAGGACACCAATACAAAAAATCAAAAAACGTTTCTCTGAATTTTTGAGATGAGGCTTGATAATTTGTATTATTTAGATTTTTCCGACTGTTGTCCTCATCTTTATTGTTATTTACTCAACATTTTGGTTGATGTGCCCTTCAGCCTTCTTATCAAATTCAGGAGCCTTCATATAAGTGGTTCCTGCTAGATCACCGAAGTTAAGCAGTGATGAGCCTGTTCTAATGCTTAGATGGGTGACCATTTAAGCTACAGCAGTGTAAGTAAAACCGAATATCAAAGTGGCTTGATTTGGCATTAAATGACCCAAAAAGGGTTGATATGCCGTAAAACAACCAATAATACAATTAGAATTAGGGGCCTTGTACCCAGATATGGTTAACAGAATGAGAACAATCTACCCCCCCAATGGATTGAATAAAGGGTTCAGTTCAAAGTTCTGTAAAAGCTCCCAATTCTGATATGAAGGTTCGACAAGAAACACCTGAAGAAGGCTGCAGGACACATCAGCTGAAACGCTATGTATATAACAATATAGGTGAAGATAACAGTAAATAAAAATCTAAATAAGAAAAAACAAATTTAAACAAAAAAATAATTAATTTCTTCACATTCCTTTTCTTTTTTTTTTCTTTTTTCTTTTTTTTCTTTTTTCTTTTTTTCATTTCTCTCTAGAAAATTCTATTTGCAAAATTGCTAAATTTTGGGATCCAAGAATTAAAGTATTATTTTACAACATTTTTCTGTATTTTTTGCATTTATTTTTATTTCATTTTATTTTATTTTATTATATCAGTTTTTTTTTTTTTTGTTTTTTTTTACTTTTTTCTTTTTTTTTTTATATCTGAAGTTTCTTTTATTTTTCTTTAATTCATAAATAGAATACTTACAGAAAAATTTAACTCTTAGCGTCCTATACCGCCTCATTCCACCCAGCCGGAAGTCACATTTGTTTTCCTAATCCACCCCAAATGATAGCCTTTGTTTAAATGTAATATTAAACATATTTAGAAGTCTTTGATTTAAGGGAAATAACAGGTAACTTTAAATGAAAAGGCCATTTTTAGCCATTTATTGATAAATAATTATAGGAGATCTGGACTTGAAAATTCTCAACAGGATGTTAAGAGTTAAGTTAAAAATAGAATAGAATAAGAATTTACTTTTAATAATTCTTTTCATATTGTAATTTCTTTATAAAATCTTGCTCTTTTATCATTTATATATATATATATATATATATATATAATTAGTAGAAAGGTATAAATAGATAAGTGTCGATGTTGCGATTAACTCGATATTCTATTTCCCAGTAAGTCATCTTCTTTATCATATATATATATATACACACATACATATATACAATGATAAACCCATTTTATTTTTCTCTATCATATATAAAATAAACTGTTTTTATCAAAGCATGAAAAAATGAAATTACAAATTCTAAAATAAAGATTTTAAAATCCACCATGAAGAACACAATTACTCAACATTAGCCATGACACTTCCGGAATGACATCAGTTTAGAATTCCTCAAAATGTAACAAAATATTTCTATTTGCTTCATGTTGAGAATATTGTGTGATTTCTGGTTGTTAGAAAATATCTAAAGTCAATATGATTGTAAATTTTTAAACAATTGATCAAACCCTTACAAATCAATAAGAAAAATTTGATTATATATATATATATATATATATATATATATAATGAAAAATAGATGGAAATTAATCCGACAGTATGAAATTTAACATTTTGAAAAAACATGATGTTTGTTATGTAATTGCTGACAGAATCTGTTTCGACCAAATCGATAAGTTGGTCTTCATCAATGAGCGACATATACGGGAAGAAAGATATCCGTTGATGAAGACCAACTTATCGATTTGGTCGAAACAGATTCTGTCAGCAATTACATAACAAACATCATATGTTTTTTCAAAATGTTAAATTTCATATATATATATATATATATATATATATATAATGAGGTGGTAACAGATTGGATAAAATCTAACAAAACGTGATTAAAATTGAGGGAAAGCGGATAAAACACAAACAACTTAATTCAATTAATATTTCGCCATGGTATCTTAACATACCGAGGCAAAAATATCAATTGAATGATGTTGTTTCTGTTTTATCCGTTATTTTTCAATTTTTAATGACACTCCCACATATGTCAGCAGTAACTTCTTTTTTTTAATTTTAATTTTATTTTATTGCAATCAGAAAAATCATAACTGACAGACAATTTGATGAGGTATATATATATATATATATATATATATATATATATATATATATATATATACGCACACATTACCATTATATATATATATATATATATATATATATATATATATATATACGCACACATTACCATATATAATAATATATATATATATATATATATATATACGCACACATTACCATTATAATATATATATATATATATATATATATACGCACACACATTACCATTATAATATATATATATATATATATATATATATATATATACACACACACACACATTACCATTATAATATATATATATATAATTATTATAATGGTACACAGTCATAACCTACTTGGGTTTCACCATAAGTATCTTCAGGGTTGAATCCACTGAATTAATCAAGAAATTGATTAATTACAGCCGGTTGCACGTGTGTATTTTTTGGTAATGACAGTTAGTGACAGACTCATAGTCAAAGAACACTGGGTTTAAAATTTGAAAATGAGCAGAAGTTAAATTTTTCCAAATTTATATATATATATATATTTGTTTTGTTATTCATTTTCATTTTTTTTTTTTTTTTTTTTTTTTAATAAATAACCAATTTTCTTGTCAATAGCATTTTAATGATTAAATTATTTATTCAATAAATCCACTTTCTGCCCTGAAACTGGTAAAAGCCTTAATCTTTAGATCACAACTTCAATCTATAAAGGGAGGTAATCAATTCGAAAGATTTGTTCTTTTAATATATTTTGAAAATCTTACAAATCCATAAAAAAATTTTTTAAATGAATTAATAATCTAGATTACTAAGATCTTTTTTGTTTTAATAGATGTTTATTTATTTTTATCAAGTTTATTTCGAACAAAAAACCAAACCAAGAATCTGTGTATTAATACCATTGTACTTACCTAGATACCTTTTTGTCCTTAGGATTTGGTGTGCGTAATGCTAAGAAAGGAAAGGTTAGATGAACTGGGTTAACACCCTACTCCAACCCCATGTATGCATACCCAAACACATGTTCTTATTACAAACGTCAGCTAATGGACCACCAAGTAAAAAAATGTAGTTCTAGCACCCAAAAGGTCTCCCTAACATGACATCCTCAACCAATGAAAATATGATGCTATGGGTCAACAATGGGGTCGGAAGCTGTCTATCAAACTACTGGTTATTTTTCTTCTAGCAAATTACCTGTTAATTTAAATATTACACTACATTATAAATTGAATAGGCAGTTGGCATATTTTACATCCTCAGCTGACATGGTGTCACTAAGAAAGGAAATGATAGATGAACTAGGTTAAGTTAACACCCCACCCCACCCACCCCACCCCACCCCACCCCATGTGTGCATACCCAAGCACATGTTCTTATTACAAAAATCAGCTAATGAACCACCAAGTAAAGAAATTAAGTCTTACCCCCCACCCCACCCCACCCCAGGTCTCTCTAACAGGACACCTCCAATCAATGAAAATATGATGCTAATGGTCTGTTGAGATTTTTGTAATATAGTTATTTACTAAGCTTTGCTTAGATGTGGCACAAGGCCAGAAGTGTGGGGCGCCCAGTGAGAATCGAACTCACTAACAATGGTCTGCTAATCTAGCTTGCTAACCATTACACCAAATGAGGTGCCCTAGATTTTTGTAATATAAGATGTGTGTTAAAAGCCCACTTCTATTTATAGACTCGCCGAGAACAATGTGATCAAACTCTTGACCAATCACTGGCAGTACTCTGCTGCTGATACAATACTTAACCAGACAGTACTGGCCATAACTACTTTGCCTTTCGTGGACGACGGACATAGGATTAAATCGCTGGACCTTTAACAAAGGATTCCATAATTCAGGACTTACTTACTTTAAGCCCTTTTCAACTGGCCAAGGATGGCATTTAAAAACTTAAGAAGGGGTTATAAGCTGTCTATCAAACTACTGGTTATTGTTCATGACTATTCTAGTGAATTACCCATTAACTTTTGATTTTAGATATTACACTACATTACAAACTGAATAGGCTACCCTTCTTCTTATATAACATTTGCAGTTGGCATATTTTACAGCCCCAGCTGACAGGGCGGTGCTAAGAAAGTAAAGGATAGATTAATTAGGTTAGGTTAACACCCCCACCCAACCAACCCACACCCATTTGTGCATACCCACACCCATGTTCTTATTACAAAAGTCAGCTAATGAACAACCAAGTAAAGAAATGGAATCTTAGCACCTCATCTTCCTGCCCCCAGATCACTCTAACCCTGCCGATGTTCCTCCCTGGTATTATTCTCTCAGGAATTCATAACTTTCTTATAGTTTTGTTATTGGTTGTATTAGCTGATTAATAAAAAGTAAGTCCTCTATTAGGTTACAACCAATAATATCACTTATTCAAAACATCATATACACACAAATCTTCCATAGGTGGAGTGCCACACCTACCGTCTGCTCCCCACTTTACCAACACATTAGGTACACACCAAACTTCCATAGACCCACAAGCTGAGAAATTCTTAGCACTCACAGATTTACCAAAATTTTTACTATAAATAAAAACCCATATTACCAAACTTGCATAGACCCCCCCCCCCTAGTCCTGTTTTTTTTTGGGGGGGGGCAGTGGTCCTAATAAATGGAATAGGGGTGGTGCAAGCCCATGTGGTGTAGTGGGTAGTGTGCTGGACTTACAATCTCATAGTAAGCAGGATTAAACTCTTGGGTAAGAGTATTTTTTTCTGTATACATAGTGACCCAAAAAAAACAGAGCCCAAATTATTTATTTATTTTCCCATTAAACTAACCCTAAACCCTAACCCTAACCCTAGTTTTTTTTTTTTTTTCAAGTGACACCACTTCAGCTACGGACTTCAATCGTAGCTGGTGTTTGTTTGGGTTTTCCAGCAGCCACCGGCTAGCGATTTTTGAGGCAGGAGGCCGGGACGGTTCTCTGCGAAGAGTACCCAATTCCCTAACATCTATGCAAAAAAAAAAAAAATAAAAAAATAACCAAGGCTGGAACACAAAACCTTTGACTCCAACTCCTCTTCATGTAATTATGATTACAACTCATAGTAGATATAAAACCATGTTTTTTTTGTTTTTTTTTTTGGGGGGGGGTAATAATCTATTTATAGGGAGTGTGCACTGTATAACTTTACAGACTAAACTAGGGCCATATAAAGGTGTAAGTTCAACTGGAGTTGGAGTCTGAATAGTTTTACTGACTCCTCTCCACAACCCTGAAAATAACCCTAGATGGATTGAACTGGCGTTAAAATCAATCAACTGATCAATCAATGAACCGTTTTTATATTTTTTAATATTTATTTATTAAACTCCTTCAAAACCGAAATCTAAATTTATTCCTTTCTTTCAGTTTATTTTATATTTTAACAAGAATAAAATCTATCTCTGATTTTCAGACACATCTTCAGGGGACTGTGAGGTAGGGCATCTATTATTTCCGGGGGGGGGGGTCACTAGAACAAAATGAGTGTGTGTGTGGTGGGTGGGGGGCAGTAAAAACAGTTTTTTTTTAATCAAAATTTGCAGAAAAAATTAGTTTGTCACATGTACTAGGTACCAATGGACAGAATCCATGGTGGTGCCACACTGTGTTATTTTCTCATTTTTTTTTAAATCCACCCCCTAAAAAAAAATTAAGAATTACATTTAGGACAATGAATTTTGTAAAACAAATTTTTTTTTTTTTTTGTATAAAAATAAAAATTTTTTATTTTTTTTCTTAATTCACCCCCCCCCCCAAAAAAAAATTAGAATTACATTTAGAATAATAAATTTTATAATACAGACGTTTTTGTTTATACTTTGAATAGATTTTTTTTTTTTTTTTAGAGGGAGAAAGAAAGTGTGTGTTCCAAGTACACCAACTACTATTGGTATCACTGTCACTTTCATGTTCCACTGCATTTTTTAGCTCTGTGGCAAGATCCAAGTATACAGGGTGATTGTAAAGTAACTCCCTTACCTATTTTAAAAATCTTATAATTTATTTCTGAATCTTTATTTTTACAAAAAATGAATATGAGAAGAACACATATAACATTAACAAGAAGAGAAAGAACTTGTTATCTAGCGGATTTTGCTGTTAGAATGGACTATAGGGGGGGGGAAGAAAAGATGAACAGAGAGAGATAGAGTGTGTGTGTGTGTGTTCCATGTACACCAACTACTATTGGTATCACTGTCACATTCATGTTCCATTACATATTTAGGGTGATTGTAAATTAACTCCCTTCCCAATTTTAAAAATCTTATTTATTTCTAAATCATTATTTTTACCAAAAAAGGAATATGAAAAGAAGACACATAACATGGAGTTTTATTTCAAATTCTATATGGGCATCAGCATTCACCACCAGCCTCTCAAGCCGCTCGGGAATCACATCAACTGATCTTCCCAGGAATTCTTATGGAATGGCAGAAATAAATTCTCGTAATCATCGTTCAAATCTTCCAAAGTCATTGGTTTCGTAGAGTAGATTTGCTCCTTCAACTAAACCCAAAGAAGAAATTGCAGGGTGTTATATCAGAGCTGCTGGTTGCCACTCATGCGGACCACATCTACCCATCCACCTTCTAGGAAAATGGTGATTCAGCCATTCACGAACAACAATAGCAAAATGTGGATGGGCACCACCACTAACAACAATGCAGATTTAATTACCATATATTAAGAAACATATATTAAAGAATTGAGAAAAATATAACTGGATATAAAAAAATTATAGCACTCATAAACTTTACATTGGACCTTGTGCCACATCCTACCCGGTTTGGACAAAATACCTACTTTATCATAAAATCTCAAGATCAAATTGTCTTAACCAAATTTTCAAAGATTGAATTTTCTGATCATCCACAAATACACACAAAATAAAAAAAGTAAAAAATCAGATGGGCATAGAAAGCACACACACACACACACACACACAGACACACAAACCAGCTACTGCTTAATAATGAAACAAAAAAAGGGTAGGCCAAACCTGGAATGAAAATCAGACATTATTGAATACATACACACACACTCACACGCAGAGAATTTGGAAGATATAAGACACAAAGCAGAATGGACGAATCACTAACAACAGCTTCAGTTTCAGAAATCTTCTGTCGATGAGATTTTATCTCGGAATATCAAGAATTTAAAGGAATGGGGATCTGGACTTGAAAATTCTCAACAGGATGTTAAGAGTTAAGTTGTTAAAAACAGAATAGAATAAGAATTTACTTTTAATAATTCTTTTCATATTGTAATTTCTTTATAAAATCTTGCTCTTTTATCATTTATATATATATATATATATATATATATATGAAAATGAAATTGGAACTTAATCCGACAGTGTAAATATGATATATTGAAAAAACAAAGGATGTTTACAAATCCATGGGCTCATCAGGAGAGAATGTGCAAACCGTTTTGGGTTTTTCTCTCTACGGTTTTATATATATATATTAGTAGAAAGTTATAAATAGATAAGTGTCGATGTTGCGATTAACTCGATATTCTAGCACTTTATTTTCAATTCTCTAATACTAAAAAAGGACTACCAATATATATATATATATATATATATATATATATATAAAATCAGATTAAATATTATGGAATGAATATTCCGTAACTCCAGTTTCATGAATAATTTCAATTGTTAGACGGTCAAAAGTGTTAAAATTTAAAAAAAATAGTTGCTTGTTTATTCGCAATGGAATATTACAATGCAAAACTTATATTTTTAAAAATAAACATGCTTAGGTCTTAATTGACGCGGTGTCCATATATATATATATATATATATATATATATTATAATGGAGATTGTGTGTTTTTCTGTCTGTAACCGAAACTATATCACTACTCAAGTCACAATTCCCTTAATTATTTACGTCAAATTATCCATGGTTTCATTCTTTTAAACCTTCAATTATTAATAAAATTGTTTTACATTATTAATACATATTAATAACATGTGATTGTATTTATATATACAACAAAATAGCGGTTTACAGTATGAACGAGAAGGCTTATTTGCATATTGATATTTAAAATTTGATTTTAATAAATATGTGCATGGTGTTATTGATTTCTAATTGTTTGGTTTTATCTTAATGAATATGAGCCAAAATCTCGGGGATAAATCTTAAAAGAAAATTATTTACAAGAAGAAATAACTGTAATTTTATTCTTTACTTCCTATTTTAACTAAATAGTTAAATTAGAAAAATTTAGTAATGAAATACGGGAGGGGTGGAAGAGTAAGTTTCAGTTGTTCTATTTTTTGATTATAGCCCCCTCTGTTTCAAATCTTTTTTTTTTTTTCATTCTTATTTCGTTAGTCTTTCTAATTTGATATAATATTTAATTACATTAAAACTTAAGTATTTGCACCCGGAGGGGGCATATATTTGCTAGTATATATAATATTCATAACTCTTTCTGATTTATTGAAAACAAATGAGACATTTTGTGCTTAATAAAAAGCAAAAAAATAATAATTATTTAGTGACATCCCAGCATGTCAGTTGAACACAGGGATTATTAACGTGTTGGACTACGCACAAACCGAAGCTCATACATGCCAGTGTGTGAATCCCTTTGGCATTGCTCTTTTGAGGCACATCAGGCGCTGAGCAATAAACTCAGCCATGCTCCTCTTAGACGAGATGGTAGGTACTGCCTGGGGGGGTTGGATCCATGGGATCACGCTGGTATTACATATCTTACCTTCAAGTCAAAAACAAAATCTGATGACTGCATAAAAACTGTGAATGAAGATAAATATTTATTTGGTTTTACTGGTAGTAAGATTGTGTGGCTTAATTTAAGTTGTCTAGGTTTTTATTTAATATTTGGGACCAAGTAACCAATAAGCACCCCAGTTGGGAGCTGTTTTGAAAGGATCACCTTTTGCTTTTCATCGTAAACTACCGGTTGTTTGTTTACAAACAACAGATGATTTTTGTTGCATTAGAATTACACGGTAAGATTTTTAAAATGTTTGTTCATATATATTCACAACCCAAAGGCTTAAGTTTTTATACGAAAATAGTTTTCGATTTTAATTTTAAAAAATTAATTATTTCATGTTGTTGTTAATTCAATAGGAATTTTTTTTAATTATAAAAACACGTTTTTATATTAAAGACATTTTCATATTAAAATAGTTTTTATTTAATCAGAAGAGAAATGCAGATATGTTTATTTAAATGAAAATAGTTTTTATTTACAAAATATTTTTAATGTTTATTTAGATAAAAGGATGTTGGGGCCAAGTAACCAATAAATAACTTTTTTTTTTAATCGAAAACTATTTTAGTATAAAAACATGCCTTTGGGTTGTAAATATACATGAACAAACTTAAAAAAAATCTTACAGTGAAATTCTAATGCAAAAAAAATCATCTGTTGTTTGTAAACAAACAACCGGGAGTTTATGGCGAAAAGCAAAAGGTGTTTTTCAAAACAGCTGGGGTGCCTATTGGATACTTGGTCCAATTTTTGTTTTTATTTTTATTTTCCTCAGATACTAAATAAAATACAAATAGATTTTTTTAAATAGGTATTTATGCAATTTAAAAATAGCGGGATCTGTGGATATACCACAGTATGATAATTTAATTATTACATTATTAATGTTTACTTAAGAGCTATTGCAAATACTTTAATATGTAAAAAGTATAATAATCTTGATTTAACTCTCTCTCTTATTCTTTTTTTCTTTCTTTCCTTCTTTTCTTTATGTTCAATAGAAACAAATTAGCATTATCACTTCAGCGCGCTTACCAACTCTCTTTCTCTCTCTCTGTCTCCCACTACTCTCTTTCTTTCTTTCTTATATTTTTTCTGTGTAGTATGTCCTTTTTCTTCCCATTCTTTCTTTATAATAAAAACGGAAGGATCCATTATTTAGCTGAGGTGACGACACTCATTTGTACAGTCTCATTTTTTTAACCAGAGGGTGTTGCAAGGTGATAACAATTGTATTTTGTAGGAACAACTGTATTATTGTATATATATATATATATATAGATATAGATGTTTTAGCTTTTCAATCTTTTATGAGTAAAGAGATTTTTTAAAATTAGTTTTTCTCCGAAAGGAAATTACAAATTAATTTTGTCTAAATTTTTGAGATGAGACTTGATGTGTATAATTTTGATTTTTCAGACTCTTGTCCTCATCTTTATTATGGTATGTAAAAATACAACATTTCATCTACTGTATCATCTAGCCTTCTCTCAGGTGTTCCCTGTCTATCTGGGTATAGCAATGACCCAACTTGAGAAATCATTTTGATCAACAGTCAAACTATTGAAAATGATTTCCCAGGTTGGGTCATTACTATGCTTGGATAGATAGAAAATAGCTGAGGAAGGACAGAGGATACAGCAAAACCGAAATGTCATTATTTGAATAAGATCTTCAAAAGTTCTTCAATGCCTTGTTTGATCAACAGTCAAACTATTGAAAATGATTTCCCAGGTTGGCTCAATTCTGTACTTGGATACACGGAACATTTGTGAAAGGCCAGAGGATACAGTGAATGAAACCTTGTTTTTACATATCAAAATAAAGATGAGGACAACAGTCAAAAAAATAAAAATTAATTTTATTTTAAACTTTTATTCTGATTTTTAATTCATAAAAAGTGTTTTTTTTTTTTAAATGGAAATTTTCCTTTTATATTGTTGAAAATAATGTCTGGCTGTAATAATAGAATCTTCATGTCAAGTTTATTGTGTTTTTTAGAATTAGTATGTTAACAATTTCTACTTAAAACAAAATCCTCAAACAATCAATTTAAGAAAACAAAACTTGTTTACTTTTTTAAAATTATACACATTGGAATTTTTTTTTGTTTTTATTTGATCAATTTTTTACATTTACTTTGAAGGTAAGTGTATAACAAGTGTTCAATAATATATTTTGCATTTTTATCATTTTTTTTTTCTGTCATTACAATTCGAAGATCATAAAAATGATGGAATAGAAAAATAAAAATTGTGATATCTTTATTTTAATGGTATCACTATTTTATGAAATAATTAGTTTATTTATTTTCATTTCTTTTCTTCCTTCAATGTTAATATGATTTTCTTGTCAGATTTTTATTACAGGATTATTTAATTACATGTGGACTTATACTAAGTCATAACTTAGATAATTCAACAATGTTGGTATAACCACATGTCTATATGAATGAGCATGTTTCACTTTTATATGTGCATATGTGTGTATAAACAGTCCCTAAGGTGGTGTGATGCTGAAATCCAGTGCTACCCATCTACTCCTGTGACACTACCATTGCCAAACCTCATTGGTACCTTACCTTTCCTTTGGATCACAGCGGCAGTGTGGAGAGGGGGTATTTGCTGCATGGGCAACAGCTTATCCTCTGTATGAGCCCACCCAGGTTATGTAGTTCAAGGAAAAAAAACAAAAAACTTTGACATTACTCCATCGTCTCTCGTAGACGGAAGGCTGCCAACCATTTAATTACATTACTTAGTGTATTATATACATTTACCTTCAAGACCTTTTTGGTTTATAACCTTTTAGAAACACTTTTTTTATAATTACTTTTGAAATTTAAACCAATGAATAGAATAACAATTATGTTATAAAATGGTTTCAAGAAATATTAACAACAAGAAACTGTGGATTAAAAAAAATTATTTTCAATACAACAATTGGTTTCCCTCAAAGAAACTGATTATATCTATTTACCAACCCCTCCACACGAAGCAAGATGCGACACAAGGTCAATTTCTTAAGCGGAGTTCAGCAGGTTTGAATTCAGAGTTTTCCTTCTCCTAGACCGGTTGCCTAACCAAGGTTAAAGAGCCCAGTCTGCCCTACTATTTACCCATAGCTGGAGGGAGAGTAGGATTCATACCTTTCCCAAGGATATTAGCGCTAAGTGAAATGCAATTACCATGACCAGGATTTGAACTCGGGGCGACAAGTCCATTTCCCATGACTTTAACCATTACACCACGCGCTTCCTAGAAACTGATTATAAGCTAATAGTAGTTATTTACCTTGCATCCCACGTATGTGACACAAGGTCTTTTTAATGTGGGACCACCCACAAGCCGAAGCTCATGGGATTGTAGGTACAAAAAAATGGCATTCCCTCTCAAGGCACTGGGCAATAAACTCAGCCTTGCCCCTTTAAATCAAGGGGCAGGTGTTACCTGGGGGAATAGCTCCTGGGATCAACACTGTTAACATTACTTAACCAGTTCAAGGCCGAAGTCACTGGACACAGGCCCTGGGGGCCAGTTAATTTATCCAATAGACAAAAAACAAATATTAAAAGCAAAACATAAACCAGGAGTTACCTCTCAAGGCACTGGGCAGTAAACCCAGCCCTGTCCCTTTAAATCAAGGGGCCAGGTGTTACTTGGGGGGATCCCCCTGGGATCAACGCTGTTAACATTACTTAACCGGTCCAGGGCCGAAGCCACTAGACACAGGCTCTGTGAGCCAATAGATAAAAGAGAAATTAAAAGCAGAACATGAACCTGGAGTTACCTCCCTTCGACAGACTATTGAAATTAAGTTTAAATTGAAATGAAACATTATCACTAAGTTGTAAATTGTTTTATTCTATAAGTTAGTGAAATATAATTAGAATACAAAAAAAAATCTCTTTATACAGTGGTGCCTGGTCTTATGAGTGTTTTAGTTTATTTTATTTTATTTTGTATTTTTTTTTTTTTTTTTTTATTTTGTATTTTTTAAATTTTTGTTGTAAGCTAAAATTAGAGCACAAAAAAACATTTCCAACTCTATTACACCAAATAAAATTAATTTATAAAAAAAGTAATCATTAAAACATATACAGCCCATAGATTATCATATTCTATTTTATTATGTTTTTTATACAATACAGGGCTATTTTTCTTAGTCTAACAAATGTTGTTGTTTTTTTTTTGGGGGGGGGTAAATTAGGGGGTGAGGGGCTGGAATGGATCAATGGCATTTCAGTTTATTTTAATGGAAAATTGATTTGATATACAAGGAAATTGAGTTATGAGCGGAAACGCAAAATGAATCATATAACCTTTGAAAAGTAAAGACTCCCCCCAATGGGGCCACCTGTTGGCCGTGGGTGGGTTCAACCTGTGATGCTTAAGGATAGAACCCAGGTGGCTGAGCAGTCCATGACTTCCAATATTCCACTTTAGGCTTTTCTTGGGCTAGCTTTTCAATCGGCTGGCCACGTCAAGCCCTAGCACCTATATGATTGCCCCAACCCTATTGTCCTTAAAGTAACCCCCCACCCCTTTTTATCATATGGGTGCTAGAAGGCTGTGGCTGAGGGTCTACATGTCCTGGGAATGACGTTGAACTCTATCTGATGGTGAGGTTCCAGTTTTGGAGGTTTGGGAATGTGGAGCACCCCTTCATCAGCATTGTCCCTGGTCCACTCTGTCCCGAGTGGTAGTACCTGTTAGGGTCCCATCTATAAGTTGAAAAGGAAAACATGATTTTATAAATAAGATTGTATTATGCATTAAGAATTAAATTATTTCACAACTTTGTCGGCATTAAATGACCCACCGAGGTTGATATGCCGTAAAACAAAACAAACCAAACCAAACAATCAGCAGTCAAAAAATGTCACAATCTATATATATATATATAAAAGGGCAGTTAGTGTGTATGTATGTATGTGTGTCCAAAGAAAACTACAAAAATAAAACAATTAACGACAAAGTAGATATATATACACACATTCACTACAACCAGGCTGGATTAACACAAGGTCTTTTTTATGAAGGGATTTTTTATGGGGCATCCAGCGAAGATCCAACTTGCGATTCGGTAATAATGGATCAGTGAGACTAACTTTTTAAAAAATCCCCCCTCTACCCTGGCCATGCCGGGTAGCTGCTTCTAGTACATATATAAAGGACAGTTAATGTGTATGTATGTATGTATGTGATGTATGTGTGTCCAAAGGAAACTACAAAAATAAAACAATGACAAAGTAAATATATACACACATTTACTATCACCAGGCTGGATTAACACAAGGTCTTTTTTGTGCTTGAGTCCTTTGTTTATCAAAATGACAATTCAGCATTAAATGACTCAAAAGAGTGTTGATATGCCATAAAAACAAACAAACAACCAACTGAACTGCATCTGATGATGAGGCTCCAGTTCTAAGGGGTGTGTGGAGTACCCCTTCATTTCTATTACCCCTAGGTCTATTTTAATTCAGGAGTGGTAGGTTCCTAACAGGTACTATCTATTGATCAAATAGATCCGTTTAAAAATTATTTGTATTCAAATAAGAAAAAAGAAAACCATTAACTATAGGTTGGAGGAAATGGACTCGTCAACCCGAGTTCAAATCCTGGACGAAGCTATCGTTCACACATCGGTAATACCCTTGGGGAAAGGTATAAATTCAACTACTCTCCAACTATGGGTAAATAGTAGGGCAGACTGGGCTCTTTAACCTTGGTAAGGCAACCAGTCTAGGAGAAGGAAAACTCTGAATTCAAACCTATTGAACTCCGCTTGGGGTGGTTACTACTAGAATAGGCTCAGTCCTAATTAGTGATCTATTTCACTAATTTTTTTTGTAATAGAATAAGTGTAAATATGATGATGATTTCAAAATATTGGAAAGGTAACATTATATGCAGCACAATGATTAAATACACAATAATTTTTAGGTCTGAGTTGCAAGAAATATGAGTTATCTTCCCCTGACTCGGGACCGGAAGTGGGATGAGCAGGGGCCGAAATACTCATAACAGTAAGAGCAGTGCACGAAGCCGGACGTGCCGAAAACAGTACTACCACTTAGACAGGGCAGGCGTCTGAAGAACAGGAACAGTAGTCGGAGAGATAACATGTCTCTCCTTGCAGAACACACACAGCACTAACTACTAGAACAGACACACAACACGACAACATAAGAGCCTACAACAGAATTCTACACCCTAAAGATCTCAACAAAGATAAGTGCATTATTTGTTACTATATATTGTATGTGACTCAAAGACCGCTAAAAGCTATAAAGCAACACTTAGCAAACACTTAGCACCAAACATAATAAAATATTACCCCTTTTATACAATAATATTTGTCTTGTCTTCATTCTTTTCTCATTACAGAATTTATTTCTGTTAGAGTAATAGTTTTGGTAATTTTTTTTTATTTTTAGGGGGGTGGGTAGCTAGGTGTTCTCTGATTGGCTGTTTTCTGATGAGAACAAAAATCTAATGGAAAGCTAAAACAAAAAAAAAAAAAAGATCGTGAATTTGAGTTGGTTGATCATTTAATTTCATCATCAAATCGTATGCAGCACGGGTATCCATGACAATCTTTCGCCAACCCTCCCTATCATTCATTGCACTTGGAAGCTCCTCTGCGGAGCAGCCAGCATCTTCACATAACTGGTCAATGTAGGTCCTTGCTGGGCGCCCCACACTTGCATGTCCATGTGTTGGCTTCCACAGGAGAACGTCGCTTATGAGTTCATCCTTGCTTCTCCAGCAGTGTCCTGCATGCCTTGTCCGTCTCACTCCTATAGTTTGTGAGATGGGGGTCAGGTGACCGTACAGCTGTTCCTTTGTGGGGTGCTGTTTCCACACTTATTCAAGACTGCACGCAGCATTCTTGTGCAGCTCCCATCTAGCTTATTCTCAAGATGCTTTGTTAGGGTCCAGCCTGGAAGAACTGCTTGCCAGGGAGATCGAACCTCCATATGACTGATAAACTATTTGTGGCTGACCAAAAATTGTTTAATCTCTGTCAAAACGAATTGCAATGCATTCCAAAATGATAGTAATTATTCACTAAAAAGAGCAAAGAAAGACTAATTATCGCAGTCAATAACAGCAGATGCAAAATATGGACAAACAGAAAAACGACACAAACTAGAAAACACAAAATGGGAAGAAAAACAACTATATGGATACTTCAAGCAACAAACTGGATAGATTGCAGAGGAGAAAACATTGATATGGATAAGAAAGGGAAACTGAATCTCTTATAATTGCAGCACAAAATAATGCCATAAGGACCAATTATAACAAAGCAAAAATAGATAAGACACAACAGAATAGCAAGTGTGGGATGTGTGGAGACAGAGACGAAACTGTTAATCATATCAATGAATGCAGTAAACACTATAAATTAAATTAGAAATTGAATCAAGATATTTGGTTAAGAGAAAATAACTAAAATTTAAAATCTGATAATAAATGCCTTATGTGTTTAATTGAAAAAATAAATAAATAAAAAATGATAATTTCTTTATGTTATATCGTAAATGACCAGTTACACTGAGTGGTCAATCATGGGAGTATTATGAGGAGAGTCCTTCACTTAAATCCTTCATTAGCATTCCCAGCTGATTTGTTTTTATTTGAGGTTATTGTTATTTAATCACATTAGTTATATAGAGCTTTGTAAATGGAATTCAAAACTGTTTGAATCATACAAATATCCCCAGTGGTTCAAAAGTTATGAGAATTTAAAACCCCGAAATTGGGGGGGTAAAAAAGTGGACATGATTTTGATTAAAAAATCTGTCAACTCATGGACCATTTCAGAACAAGAAATTCAGTATTTTCTTCACCATTTCTTTATTTTTTAAGCAATTTTGATAAAACTTTGCATTTTTATGTAAAATTCTATGTTCTTTATGATTCTGGTCTTAGATTTTATGTATCTCCATGTTATACTGAATGGTCGATCATGGGAGTATTATGAGGAAAGTCGTTCACTTAAGTCCTTCATATGAGTCCCAAACAGAGTGATCTGTGTGTACTTAAATAGTGGCTAGCACCACCACCACTACTGAGGTACGGGGAAGATGGGTCATTCCATTATATCACTTTAAAAATATTGTTATGCCTAGTCTCATCATCGTCATCATCATCAGGGTCAGGTATCCCTAAAACAGTGAATTCCAAAGCCCTGCTCCAAGCCATAGAGGTCAAGCTGGAAAGTAGCACCCAGAGAGTATCAGGCAAATTCAGCAACTCTTTAGTATGATTAATCACTTTCACGGCCTTGGTAGGTATTTACCTGACCCATTCAACACCTGTTGGATGTGAAAGAAAGCATAAAAAGAAAGAAAGATGAAAGGAAATCATAAGCATATAAATAGAACCAGGAACACTCTCAGTTACATCCACCCCTGAAGATGGCACTTCAAAGTGCCGAAAGTACTAGGAATTAAAATTTTTGTGTACTAATCAACAGATTCCAACCAGATATTAAGAAATTAGCCCAAAAACTTGAAAAGGTCGAAAAAGAAACATGTCAGACACGAAAGGTCTGTCTTGTTTGATACCATATGCATTAAAGAAAAAATGATGCCCAAATATATATATATATATATATATATATATATATATATATACTTTGGTGCGGTACCAAGTTTCTTGGTACAAGGTGATTCTAGGTGGGTCCTAATTCTCTACCAGTAGTTTGTTGTAGTAGAGTTCAGGTTCTGTATGAGAGCTCAATGTTTAATTTTTGTAAACAGAGCAAAGTTATTTGGGAATAAAAAGGCCTTAAATACCATGGGTATCGTGGTTATGGAGCATTGAGGGAGGTGAAATGTATGAATATAAAATGAGTTTGGCCATGTGCCTGTCTAAATAAAATATATCAGTGGTCTGAAGAAGCTCGTGAGCATACTCGCGAGTGGAAATGGTCCATGACCACGATACCCATGGTATTTAAGGCCTTTTATTCCCAAATATATATATATATATATATATATATATATATATATATATATGGTATTTGTATTTGTGGAAAAAGGTGACTTACTGGTGAAAATGGTCACAATGGTAATTGATGCAAGTTTCACAATGGTAAGACAGCAATATAACAAATATAAAGTGCTCAATACGTTAGTAGAGCAAATTTATTATCATAAAGGTACATGGTAATAACCTACTCGTGTTTCACCATAAGGATCTTCAGGGTTAAATCCACTGGATTAATCAAGATATTGATTAATTGCAGTCGATTTCACGTGTTTATTTTTTCGCGATTAACAGTTGATTATAGGTCCGTGGTTGAAGAACGCTGATTTAAAATTCAAAAATTCAAAAAGAGTGGAAATTGCATTTTTTGGGGGCAGCATCTTTTCTTTAATGCATATGGTATTAAACAAGACAGAATATTCAAGTTTATTTTTCGACCTTTTCAAGTTTTGGGGACAATTTCTTAATATGTATTTATCAGTTAAAAACACCGCTTCTTACTGACAGCTGCCGACGGCCAAGAGGTTAAGAAACTAGACTGATGAAAAGTCAGTTGGGTTTCATTCCTGCCTAGAAGTAGTTGCTGGGTCTAGCCACACTGAAGAGACGTGAAATGTTGAAATACAGTGTCTGTGGATGACTATATATATATATATATATATATATATATATATATATATATTATTATTATAAAATGGGTACAAGAGATAACCTACTCGAGTTTCACCATAAGGATCTTCAGGGTTAAATCCACTGAATTAATCGAGACACAGATTAATAGCAATCGATTTCATGTGTGTCATCATTGCATTAAAATGCAATTTTTTAATGCAATGACCACACACGTGAAATCGACTGCTATTAATCGGTGTCTCAATTAATTCAGTGGATTTAACCCTGAAGATCCTTTTGGTGAAACGCGAGTAGGTTATCTCTTGTACCTATTTTATAATAAATTTGCTCTACTTAGTATTGAGCACTTTGTATTTGTTATATCGCTGACTTACCCCTATGAATTCCACACTTACTAACCATCATGACCAAATTTACCGGTAAGTCAACTTTTCCTTTATGAATATATATATATATATATATATATATATATATATATATATATATACAGGGTATGATGGGTAAATTACCACCATTTTTATTCATTAATTTTGCACATATGGTTTGTTTGTGTTAACTGTTGTCTACTGTGCAGCAAACTACAGTCAATTGTAGTCAATTGCCTAATCAAGGTTAAAGAGCCCAGTCTGCCCTACTATTTATCCATAGCTGGAGGGAGAGTAGAATTCATACCTTTCCCAAGGGTATTAGCGCTAAGTGAAATGCAATTACCACATCCAGGATTTGAACTCGGGGCGACGAGTCCATTTCCCATGACTTTAACCATTACACCACGCGCTTACATCATTGGGAGATAAATATAGTTATGATGAGTGGGGGGAGAGAAAATTATATTTTATGTGTAAAAGAAAGATTTTGATGAGCTCTAATCAATAATATCATAGGTTTAAACTAGTTGTAAACATTTACTGAGTAAAACATAAAATGAGCCTCAATACTTGTCGAAAATATCTATCTATCTCCATTTGTTCATATCTATCTATATTATTTTGTTTGTTTATCTATCTATCTATCTATCTCAGTCTAATTCAACAAAATTATAAGTTTAAACTAGCAGTAAAAACTTAGTGAGTAAAACACAAAAATAGGCCTCAATGGAGTTGTAGACTTAATATATTTTTAGGCAGATGAGCAAGAGAAAAATATATTGGTAATTTATGAGGAAGTGCGTCCCGGTCTCCTGCCTCAAAAATTGCTACCCGGTGACTATTAAAATAACGACCCAGCTCAGTCTATTCAAAACTATCCATCTTCATATCTATCTATCTATCTATCTATCTCAATTTGTTCATATTTATTTATATTACTTTAAATACTAAGATTTTTTTTTATTCCTGTTTGTTTAATATCTTGTTTTTAGTTTAAATAAACAAGAATTATGACAAAAAAAGAAGCGACCCCCCACAAATACATTTACTTGTCGAAAATATTTATCTATCTCCATTTGTTCATATCTATCTATATTATTTTGTTTGTTTATCTATCTATCTATCTATCTCAGTCTATTCCAAACTATATATCCATCTTCATATCTAAACAAGAATTATGACAAATCTTATTATAATGGAGATTGTGTGTTTTTCTGTCTGTAACCGAAACTATATCTCTACCCAGATCACAATTCCCTATTATTATTATTTCTATTTAGACTTCAATTATTAATAAAATTGTCATATATTATTACTGTTGATCATTTGTACATAGTATTAACATGCAACTGTATTTATATATGTATAACACATTAGCGGTTTACGGTGTAAATGGGAAGGCTAATTTGCATATTGATATTAAAAATTTGATTTTAATAAATATGTGCTTATTATTATTGATTTCTAATTGTTTGGTTTGGTTTTGATAAATATGAGCAAAAATCTCGGGGATAAATCTTAAAAGAAATCCATTAACAAGAAGAAATACTGTAATTTTGTTCTCTACATTCTATTTTAACTAAATAGTTAAATTAGGAAAATGTAACAATGAAAGACAGAAGTTTCCGTTGTTCTATTTTTCAATTATACCCCAAATGTGTTTATCTGCATTCATATTTAGTGTCATTAGCCTTTCTAATTTAATACATTTTATTATATTAGAACTTAAATACTTGCACCCGGAGGGTGCATATATTTGCTAGTTATGATAAATAAACAAGAATTACGATGAGCTGGGGTTGTTATTTTGATAGTCACCGGGTAGCAATTTTTGAAGCAGGAGACCGTGTTGCGGAGCCGATAAGGATGTCGACCCCACAGACGTTTGAATAAGTGAAACGACAGGAGACAATGAAAGAAACAAAGGCAGAGGAATTGGATGGCAAAAGTAACCCGGTGGTCAATTTATTTGCAAGAATTGACAGGTAAATCGGCTAGTTGAGCGTTTGATGTTCGACGTTGGTCGCTCAACGTTCGGTCAGTCTTCCGTTGATCTGGGTGGATAGGTCATCTGATGTCGGGTAGGCAGTAGGAATCCGGAATCAGGATCGCAGTGCGTCTATGTTGTGGTCGGTCGGTAACAGTCTCGGTTTGTGGTTGGATCGGCTGTGAGCCCCGGTCGTAGTCCCGTCGAGGACTGTTCGGGTACGAGCGTGAAACGTAACAGCGACGGATCGTTCGCTTAGCATGTGTGTTGCTTGGGTCTGATTGACCGCAGTTATGCAGGGTTTCAGACTGGCTGGCACGTGTGCGCAAATATCTTGAGTAGCTAGGTGTTTGCTCAGCAGAAGATCGAGTCGAATCTACCAAGCTATTACCTAGCGTACTGTCGGCGAGGGATGCCATTCCGGTCGTAAGACCCAGATCTTCTAGGGATTTCGCCCTAGGATTGCATGAGTGGTTAAGGAAAGACTGGAGTGAAAAGGGCCGACTAGTTAGCTCTGAAAAGAGCTGGGTTTGTTAGTCTTGAAAAAGGCTGTTTGCTGGAACTGGAACAAGGTTCGTGTCATCACAGCAAAGAATGAGGCAAAGAAAGAGGCGGGTCGTTCTACCGGCGGAGAGGCAAGCGTTTGGGAAAGGCCATTCGTCCAGAACAGGAATCAGGATCGTCGAGGTTGCCGGCTGGTTCTGGAGTGTTGTTGTCATCGCAAAACAACTTTCTTATATACATGAAATTTACCGGAAGCATCAAATGACGTCAGGCAAAAGTTTGTCAGTGATGATGAAATAGTGGAGAAGGGAGGTGGCTACGTGACACAATGCGCGTAGCATTCGGCAAAAGGGAGGAGCTTAGGTAGCAAAACTGGATTTATCTGGAAAGGGTTTGCATACGTGCAAAAATACCCGTAACGTTCTGAAAAAGGGGTCAAGGCTTTTGACCCTGACAACCGGGATGTACTTCCTCATAAATTACCAATATATTTTATAAGCAAAAGAAAAATTTCAATGAGCTCTATTCAACACTATAGTAGGTTTAAACTAACAGTAAAAACTTACTGAGTAAAACATGAAATAGGTCTCAATATTTTTCGTGGACAGTAAGTAATGAACCAATTATTACATATTCTAATGGACATAAAGTAAGGGAACAACTTTGTTTTGTTTTTTTAAACAATACTTTGATGTTATTGGGGGATAAATATAGCTTTGATGAATGGAGGGAGAGAAAAATATATCTTATAAGCAAAAGAAAAATTTCGATGAGCCTTATTCAACAATACAATGGGTTTAAACTAACAGTAAAAACTTACTGAGTAAAACACAAAAATAGGCCTCAATTATGTTGTAGACTGTTAATATATTTCTAGGCAGATGAGCAAGAGAAAAATATATTTTATAAGCAAAAGAAAAATTTCAATGAGCTTTATTTAACAATACAATGGGTCTAAACTAACAGTAAAAACTTAGTGAGTAAAAGACAAAAATAGGCCTCAATAGTGTTGCGGATTGTAAAGACAAATAAAATACCAATCTGTCTTTTTTTCGTAGTTAAAAACTCTCTTTTATCAATAAGTAAAGTCAATGGTGTGGCCTAAAGTCGGTATCAGCCAGACAGCGAGGGAGTCTATTCCCTTTTCACTAGCACTAGACCAAGGAGATTGTTTTTAACATCTGAAGTGGAGTGCCACACCTTCCATCAGCACTTCACTTTAATGCACAGATCCCTGTGCTAGATATATGATGATTTGGCAAGGGCCAGTATCGAATCAGGAACCTAGTGGTTCCTAGGCAGACGCTCTACCGACTGAGCTAAACCGGCCCTTGAAAAATGTGGTTGCGTTATTCTTCAGCTCAACAAAAATAAAATAAAACAATGAATAAGATGACTCAATGGTGACAGAAAATGCAAGAGAGGAGTTGGGCGTTGTCTGTAGAAATAAGAAGTAAATTCGAGAATGTAATGATATATGTTGGTCATTGTTTTGTATTACTAGTCCATGACATCACTGGGGCGTTTTTTTTTTTTTTTAACGATGCTCTCCCAGATGCTTTGGGTTTAGTTAAGTCTGTAGAGCATTCACCTAGTAATTGCAATGTTCCGGGTTCAACTCAATGCACGAATAGCACAACTTGGATAATCTGATCTGTGCGGTAAGGTGTGGAGCAGACGGTAGGTGTGGCGCTCCACTTATGAAAGATTTGTGTGTATACAATGTTTTGAATAAGTGATATGGTTGGTTGAAACCTAATAGAGAACTTACTTGGTTATTTCCTATAAGTCTATAACATAAACAAAGAGGAACCACTCTTGACTGATAATTTATTTATTTATTTATTGATCTACTAGGATAGGGTTAGGGTTTAGAGTCAGGGTTAGATTTTGGGGTTAGGATTAGAATTAGCGTTTAGGGCTGGTTGAATGGGAAAATAAATAATTTATCGGTCAAGAGTGGTTCCCCTTTGTTTATGTTAGACTTATAGGAAATAACCACTTACTTTTTATTAATGAGCTAATACATCCAATAACAAAACTATAAGAAAGTTATGGATTCATGAGAGAATAATACCAGGGAGGAACATCTGGGGTAGGGAGATCGAGGAGGGAGAGGGGCAAGATTTCATTTCTTGGTGGTTCATCTACTGACTTGAACATGTGCTTGGGTATGCACACATGGATGTGGGTGGGGTGGGGGTGTTAACTTAACCTAGTTTCCTTTCTTAGCACCACCCTGTCAGCTGGGGCTGTAAAATATGCCAACTGCATCTCTGTTACATAATGAAAAAGGGTAGCCTATTCAGTTTGTAATGTAGTGTAATATCTTAATTCAGACATTAACTGGTCATTCATTAGAGTCATGAGTAGTTTGATAGACAGCTTCTGACCCCTTGTTGACCTGTAGCATCATATTTTCATTTGAGGGTTGAGGGTGTCATGTGACTGGAATCTGTGGGAAAAAACTTAGTAGCTATTGAATTGGGCTTAGGTTCTCTGTGGAACCGCATTCTCTGAGTTCTCTGCGCAATGGTCTTGATGAATAAAAAGATTCCTTTTTTTAAAATATGTCTTCATATGAGTTCATAATTCAAAACTAACAGAGAATGAATGTGGAGATATATAACCCAAGAAACACTCCAGACAACCCAAGAAGACAGCCTGAATGAAGAAGAGAGAACTCTGCTCAACCTGGATGACAGAGATAGAAGATATACCAAAGTCAAGAAGATAATAAAACTAATAATAAGATGCTATCTAAGGGGTAAGACCCTCTCATCACCACCAATGGGGCCACCTGTTGGCTGTGGGTGCTGACCTGTAATGCCTGAGGACAGGACTGATGAAATATTTTGTGTATATATATATTTACCAACCCCTCCGCACGAGCAGGATGCGACACAAGGTCAATTTCTTAAGCGGAGTTTAACAGGTTTGAATTCAGAGTTTTCCTTCTCCTAGACCGGTTGCCTAACCAAGGTTAAAGAACCCAGTCTGCCCTACTATTTACCCATAGCTGGAGGGAGAGTAGGATTCATACCTTTCCCAAGGGTATTAGCGCAAAGTGAAATGCAATTAGCACGTCCAGGATTTGAACTCGGGGCGACGAGTCCATTTCCCATGACTTTAACCATTACACCACGCACTTCCTATATTTTGTGTATATAAGGTGTGCTCCAATTCCCCACCTGAATTTATAAACTAGCCGAGATCACATGGTTTATTTCTCTGGCCAATCACTAGCCATACGGCGTGGCTGATACACTACTTAAACACTGATACTGACATATAGTTCTACTAGCACTCATTGAGGAGGGACTTACAATACTCAGGACACTTTACCAGAAGAACCAAAGGATTCTTTATCAGAGGATTACCAAGGATCCAATTCCACTGAACAAGCACTCTTGCTTAAAGCCTACACGATGGCCCATAAGTTTGTGGTGGTTGAGCAGTCAGTGACCCAGGTACTAAGTGGTCCAATGACATGCAACACTCCACTTTAACTCTTGATATAAATGGGAGGCGCATGGTGTAATGTTTACCATCATAGGAAGTAGACACAATGAGACTAGTTCAAATCCTGGATGTGGCTGTTTGCATTTCACATAGAGCTAATACACTAAAAAAAGTTATGCATCCAACTATTCTCCCTCCAGCTATGGGTAAATAGTAGGGCAGACTAGGCTCTTTAACCTTGCTTAGGCAACCAGTCTAAGAGAAAGAAAACTCTGAATTCAAACCTGTTAAACCCCACTTAAGAAATTGACCTTGTGTCACATTCTACTCATGAGGAGGG
>CM042179.1:48581349-48661349 GCA_023376005.1 Doryteuthis pealeii
GACCGAGACAAGGGCTTGCGTCTACGAGGCTTACGTGTTGGTACCAAAACCTTAAAGAGAATTCCTTCACTCAACCTGACAAGGGATTTACCTTTTCTTACCCTGTTCCCCGAAGGCACGGGAGATTTCTAGTCCTACAAAAAAAGTTTCAGTTGAAGCGGAAGCTCTCCCAACTCGACAAAATGGGGAGAGTCGTTGGTCCGGGAGGACACAAAGGTAGACGGAGTATCGACAACAATCTTACGCCAACCCTCCCTATCATTCATTGCGACCTGGAAGCTCCTCTTGGCGGAACAGCCAGCATCTTCACATAGCTGGTCAATGTAGGTCCTTGCTGGGCGCCCCACACTTGCGAATGACCACGTGTTGGCGTCCACAGAAGAACGTCGCTTATGAGTTCATCCTTACTTCTCCAGCTGTGTCCTGCGTGCCTTGTCCGTCCACTTCCAGATAGTTTGTGAGATGTGCAGGTGACCGTACAGCTGTTTCCTTGTGGGGGGGATGCTGTTTCCATACTTTTCAACCACTGCTCGCAGATCCTTGTTTGCAGCTCCCATCAGCCTTATTCTCAAACGACGTTTAGTAGGGTCCAGGTCGGTGCAGCATATAGCAAGGCATCGATCAACCACAAGCCTGGAAAGAACTGTCGCTTTAGCTGTTAGGGAGATCGGACCTCCATATGACTGATAATCTATTTGTGCCACGGCGCCGACCATGCCTTTGCTATCAAATTAGTAGATATAAAAAAAACAATAAAATATTTTATGTTTCATTAATTCACTGCATATCACATAAATACTGTTGATTGGTCTGACTGACTTCAAATTCTCTTAAATAGCAAACACCCACTCCTTTATACTTATATAGGTGCTAGAAAGCAGTGGTCGAGGGTCAAACCAACAGTATTTATTGATATGCATGAAATTAATGAAACATAAAATATTTTATTGTTTTTTATCTACTAATTTGATAGCAAAGGCATGGTCGGCCACAAATAGATTATCAGTCATATGGAGGTCCGATCTCCCTAACAAGCTAAAGCGACAGTTCTTCCAGGCTGTGGTTGATCGTGCTGCTATATAGCTGCACCACCTGGACCCTAACTAAACGTCTTGAGAATAAGCTAGATGGGAGCTGCACAAGGATGCTGCGAGCAGTGTTGAACAAGTCATGGAAACAGCACCCCACAAGGAAACAGCTGTACGGTCACCTGCCCACCATCTCACAAACTATCTGAGTGAGACGGACAAGGCACGCAGGACACAGCTGGAGAAGTAAGGATGAACTCATAAGCGACGTTCTTCTGTGGAAGCCAACACGTGGTCATGCAAGTGTGGGGCGCCCAGCAAGGACCTACATTGACCAGCTATGTGAAGATGCTGGCTGTTCCGCAGAGGAGCTTCCAGGTGCAATGAATGATAGGGAGGGTTGGCGTAAGATTGTTGTCGATACCCGTGCTACATTTTGTGTCTCCGGACAACGACCTCTCCCCATTTTGTCGAGTTGGGGAGAGCTTCCGCTCCAACTGAAACTTTTTGTAAGGACTAGAACTCTCCCGTGCCTTCGGGGACAGGACGTAGAAAAGGTAACATCCCTTGTCAGGTTGAGTGAAGAATTCTCTTTAAGGTTTTGGTACCAACACGTAAGCCTCGTAGAAGCAAGCCCTTGTCTCGGTCCCTTCCCCTCAGAGGGGGAGTATCAACTGAAGACTCAACCTGAGCACCCCCCCTCAACGAGGGAGTTATATGAACTGTAAGTACTGCTTCTAAGTACTTGTTATATTGTCTGTTGTTGAGTTTGCATGTTAATAAATAAGGTTAAAAGTACATGTGCTTTCCCTTTCGTCATTACATTCTGTGAACCTATATTTTGTTTCTTATAGACTGTACACAGCTATTCTTACATTTTCAACTAAATGGGTCTTTTTATAATTTTGTTTTGTAATTGTCTACGTGATCATTAAGTTAAATTTAATATTGGAATTTTCAAATATCAGCTGTTTTCTAATGACATAAATATTGGATGATTTTGTTACCCGTGGCATTCTGATGACGTAGATATTGTCATCAGAATTTAAACAATTGTTTCTATTGTTGCTAAAAATTTTCCAAACTAATTTTCATTCTATTATCTTTTGGTTACATAATTCTTAACTCATAACATACAATTGTAAAACTAGTTGTTTAAGAAAACTTAATTATTTTAACTAGCAAAATTAAAAAAACGCACTCTGGGCAACATAAAATAAATATTGCCTGAGGGGATGGGAGTTGAAAATTTAATATCAGAGAGTTTGTATCATCAAATTTATTAAAGGAGTAAAAAATAAAATAAATTTATTAAAGGAGTAAAAAATTTTTTAAAATTGAAATGGAAACTTAGTTCTGATAACTTTATTAAAACTTGTTTTAAAAAAACAATGAGGACTGTCTAACATTGCATGCTCAAATTATTATTCTATGTTATGACGATTTTAGGTAGTGTGACGTAGTTTTTGTTACAGACAAAAACCGGAAGCGAATCTCCATTATTAATAGATTTAGTCAATTCCACATGCACGTAAAAATATAGGGGTTAACCCCTATACATATAATCAAACAGATAAACGATACATATAAATCTAACATGAAAATTATAAAATTTAATATCGGGATTTTCAAATATCAGCTGTTTTCTAATGACGTAGATATCAAATGATTTTGTTACCTGTGGCATTCTGATGACGTAGATATTGTCATTGGAATTTAAACAATTTTTTCTATTTTTTCTAAAATATTTCCAAACTAATTTTCTTTCTATTTTCTTTTGTTTACATAATTCTAAACATAACTCATACAATTGTAAAACTAATCATTTAAGAAAACTTAATTATTTTCATTTATTCAATTCCACATGCACGTAAAAATATAGGGGTTAACCCCAATACATATAATCTAACAGATAAACCATACATATAAATCTGACATGAAAATTATTTCTACTAGTTTATAAAACCAAACCAGTGTCCTGGGTATGATGTTAAACTGCATCTAGTGGTGGGATTCCAATTCTGGATCTCTGGATATTGTGGAGTACCCATTCATTGTCATTACTCCAATGTGCCCTGGGTATGGTGTTAAACTGCATCTAGTGGTGGGATTCCAATTCTGGATCTCTGGATAGTGTGGAGTACCCTTCATTGCCATTACTCCCAATGTGCCCTGGGTATGATGTTAAACTGCATCTAGTGGTGGGATTCCAATTCTGGATCTCTGGATAGTGTGGAGTACCCTTCATTGCCATTACTCCAATGTGCCCTGGGTATGATGTTAAACTGCATCTAGTGGTGGGATTCCAATTCTGGATCTCTGGATAGTGTGGAGTACCCCTCATTGCCATTACTCCCATGTGCCCTGGGTATGATGTTAAACTGCATCTAGTGGTGGGATTCCAATTCTGGATCTCTGGATAGTGTGGAGTACCCATTCATTGCCATTACTCCCAATGTGCCCTGGGTATGATGTTAAACTGCATCTAGTGGTGGGATTCCAATTCTGGATCTCTGGATAGTGTGGATACCCATTCATTGCCATTACTCCCAATGTGCCCTGGGTATGATGTTAAACTGCATCTAGTGGTGGGATTCCAATTCTGGATCTCTGGATAGTGTGGAGTACCCATTCATTGCCATTACTCCCAATGTGCCCTGGGTATGATGTTAAACTGCATCTAGTGGTGGGATTCCAATTCTGGATCTCTGGATAGTGTGGAGTACCCTTCATTGCCATTACTCCCAATGTGCCCTGGGTATGATGTTAAACTGCATCTAGTGGTGGGATTCCAATTCTGGATCTCTGGATAGTGTGGAGTACCCATTCATTGCCATTACTCCCAATGTGCCCTGGGATATGTTAAACTGCATCTAGTGGTGGGATTCCAATTCTGGATCTCTGGATAGTGTGGAATACCCATTCATTGCCATTACTCCCAATGGCCCTGGGTATGATGTTAAACTGCATCTAGTGGTGGGATTCCAATTCTGGATCTCTGGATAGTGTGGAATACCCATTCATTGCCATTACTCCCAATGTGCCCTGGGTATGATGTTAAACTGCATCTAGTGGTGGGATTCCAATTCTGGATCTCTGGATAGTGTGGAGTACCCATTCATTGCCATTACTCCCAATGTGCCCTGGGTATGATGTTAAACTGCATCTAGTGGTGGATTCCAATTCTGGATCTCTGGATAGTGTGGAGTACCCATTCATTGCCATTACTCCCAATGTGCCCTGGGTATGATGTTAAACTGCATCTAGTGGTGGGATTCCAATTCTGGATCTCTGGATAGTGTGGAATACCCATTCATTGCCATTACTCCCAATGTGCCCTGGGTATGATGTTAAACTGCATCTAGTGGTGGGATTCCAATTCTGGATCTCTGGATAGTGTGGAATACCCATTCATTGCCATTACTCCAATGTGCCCTGGTATGATGTTAAACTGCATCTAGTGGTGGGATTCCAATTCTGATCTCTGGATAGTGTGGAGTACCCATTCATTGCCATTACTCCCAATGTGCCCTGGGTATGATGAAACTGCATCTAGTGGTGATTCCAATTCTGGATCTCTGGATAGTGTGTACCCATTCATTGGGTATGATGTTAAACGCATCTAGTGGTGGGATTCCAATTCTGGATCCCTGGATAGTGTGGAGTACCCTTCATTGCCATTACCCCAATGTGCCCTGGGTATGATGTTAAACTGCATCTAGTGGTGGGATTCCAATTCTGGATCTCTGGATAGTGTGGAGTACCCATTCATTGCCATTACTCCCAATGTGCCCTGGGTATGGTGTTAAACTGCATCTAGTGGTGGGATTCCAATTCTGGATCTCTGGATAGTGTGGAGTACCCATTCATTGCCATTACTCTTAGGTCAACTCTAACCCAGAGTGGTAGTACCTGTTAGGGTCCTATATATAGGTTAAATAGATCAAGAAATGAGTTATAAAAAAATGTGTAAAAAAAGTTTAAAAAAATAAAAATTTGAATACCCAATAAGAATAAATAAAACAAAACGTCTTTGGCATAAAATAACCCAACAAGGGTTGACATGCTGTAAAAATCCAACCAACCACCAACCAACCAACCCAAACCAAAATATTTACCAATATATCAATACACATGAAGTTAATGAAAGATCAAACATAAAAATTATTTCTAACAATTTTTCAATACTCATGAAGTTAAACAAATTATATATATATATGTGTGTGTGTGAAAAAGGAAAAGGAATTGAATCCGACAATATGAGGAAAAATGAGTAAAGAAAAGAAATGTAAATGGATAAAATGAATTTAATCGATATCACATTAATCGATATCACTTACACATGTGTTTCGGTCAGTTTATGTGTGTGAAAATATTTCGCACACATAGAAGAATCGACCTTCATCAGAGTGAACATTTATTTTGAATGAAAAAATTCGTTGGGAAAAAACATATATATATATATATATATATATATATATATAAAGAAGATTTGGCTTCAAATAACCCACAAGGTTTGATATGCTGTTAAAGACCAACCAACCTAGACAATGCTATTCCACACACCCCAGACCTTCAGAAGTGGAGCTTTACCATCAGATGCAGTTTAGTGTCATGTCCGGACATTCTCCTCATGATCTGTTGTTAGTCAAAGCTGTTACCAGTTTTAATGCAGAAAATAGTTTTATCTGGATGACAAATCAGTTCAATTATTAAAATAAAACAATTGCTCATTCATAAAACAATGGTTCTTTCATAAAAAATTGCTCATTCATAAAATCACAAAAGATCAGATTGCAAAAAATCAGTTATTTGTTACAATCTGATTTTTAAAGCTTAATTTAGAAATGACACATCTTCCATTAAATTGGACAAAGGGAGATTTCCTCTGTGGTGTAGGGGGGATCTTCTCTGGTGTAGTGGGGGTGTTTCTCTGTAGTGTAGTAGGAGTATTCCTCCATGGTGTAGTGGGGTGTTGTGTCGTAGTGGGGGTGTCATGGTGTAGTGGGGGTGTTTCTCTGTAGTGTAGTGTTTTCTCATGGTGTAGTGGGGGTGTTTCTCTGTGGTGTAGTGGGGTGTTTCTCTGTGGTGTAGTGGGGTGTTTCTCCTGGGGTGTTTCTCTGTAGTGTAGTGGGGTGTTTCTCCATGGTGTAGTGGGAGTGTTTCTCTGTGGTGTAGTGGGGTGTTTTCTCTGGTGTAGTGGGGGTGTTTCTCCATGGTGTAGTGGGGGTGTTTCTCCATGTGTGTAGTGGGGGTGTTTCTCTGTGGTGTAGTGGGGGTGTTTCTCCATGGTGTAGTGGGGGTGTTTCTGTGTGGTGTGTGTAGTGGGGGTGTTTCTCCATGGTGTAGTGGGGGGTTTTCCAGTGGGGGTGTTTCTCTGTGGTGTAGTGGGGTGTTTCTCCATGGTGTAGGGGTGTTTCTCTGTTTCTCTGTGTGTAGTGGGGGTTTCTCCGTGGTGTAGTGGGGTGTTTCTCTGTGGTTAGTGGGGGTGTTTCTCCATGGTGTAGTGGGGTGTTTCTCTGGGTGTAGTGGGGTGTTTCCGTGGTGTGTAGTGGGTGTTTTCCGTGGTGTAGTGGGGGGTGTGTAGTGGGGTGTTTCTCGTGTAGTGGGGGTGTTTCTCCTGGTGTAGTGGGGTGTTTCTCTGTGGTGTAGTGGGGTGTTTCTCCTGGTGTAGTGGGGGTGTTTCTCCGTGTAGTGGGGTGTTTCTCTGTAGTGGGGGTGTTTCTCCTGCTCCATGGTGTAGTGGGTGTTTCTCTGTGGTGTGGTGGGGTGTTTCTCTGTAGTGTAGTGGGGGTGTTCCTCCGTGGTGTATAGTGTAGTGGGGGTGTTTCTCCTCTCTGTGGTGTAGTGGGGGTGTTCCTCCGGTGTGTAGTGGGGTGTTTCTCTGTGTGTAGTGGGGGTGTTCTCCATGGTGTAGTGGGTGTTTCTCTGTGGTGTATTGGGGTGTTCATCCATGGTGTAGTAGGGGGATTCCCTCAGTTGTGTAGTGATGGGTTCTTCCATGATGTAGGGGGGTGTCCCCCATGGTGTAGTGTTTTTTTCTCTGTGATGTAAAGCCCTTGGGTTAAAAAAGAGACCCTCCATATTGTCGAAGATGAAATACAAAAGTGTAAATCCTGATTATCTGGTGTTGATTATCCACCAAATTCTTACTTCTTATATATCCGCCACTTCAACTACATAAAAGACCATTCTGTTTTTATTGTAAATAAAGAAAGGGAAGAAAAAAACATGCTACACAGAACAAATATAATAAGAAAGAAGAAAGAAAGAAAGAAAAGGAGATGGGGAAAGATAGAGAGAGAGAGAGAGAGAAAGAGAGAGGGGCTGAGTGTGCAGAAGTGATAATGCTATGCCGTTTTAATCGAACATATTGAAAAGATGAAAAGACGGAAAGGAAGAAAAAAAGAATGAGAGAGAGAGTTAAATCAAGATTATTATACTTTTTACATATTGAACTTATCTTGCAATATATATTGGCATTTCAGTTCGGAAGACTATGATAAAGTTTTTATGTGCCCCTGAAGTTACAGTGCCTCCTGTGACTGTGAAGTCTGATGTTTGAAAAACATTCTCGACCACAGATTTTGCATTTGAAGGCTGTCCTGAAGATGTTGTTGTGCCGGTGCTTTGTTGCCGCTGCTTTCTTTTAGACCTCTTAGCTTCATGGTGTTGTGTCAGGGTAACTTCTGACATGAACAGTCCTCTACGGAGATTCTGCTGCCACTGAGGGTGGTCCTGGGCCAAATTTTCCTAGCTGGAAGGGGCAATGCCAAAGCACCTGAGATCATTCTTGCAGACATCCTTGAATCACAGCTGAGGGTGACCAATCTGTTTTTTAACAGACGTAAGCTCTCCATAGAGGATGTCTTTCGGGATTCGTCTATCATCCATCCGACATACATGACCACACCATTGTAGAAGATGTTGTCTTGGTAGAGAGTATAAACTGGGGAGTTGAGCTCTCTCTAGACTGCTGTGTTAGTGATCCTGTACTTCCAGGTGATGTCCAGTATACGTCTAAGGCAGCGAAGGTAGAAGTTATTTAGCCGCCGCTCTTGGTAGGAGTATAAGGTGCATGTTTCACTTCCATACATGAGGTGCTGATAACACATGCCCTATACACTTGTACCGTGATACAGATAGTGAGCTTGCTGTTGTCCCACACTCTTGTTGTGAGCTTCCCAAAAGTTGAGGCAGCTTTTATCTTGCAATAACACTTAAGTAAACCTATCAAACGTTGTAATAATTAAATTATCATACTGTGGTATATGCACTGGTCCTGGCAGTATGAATAATTGCACAGCATTATTGCTGGACAAAAAACAAAAATGTTCACACCAATAAATCTATTTAGTATCACTTACTAAGACTAGAAACATGTTTTATTACAAAAATTCTGTGAAATTTTTTCTTCAAATAAAACTTAAACTTAAAATAAAATAATAGAAAAAATACAGAAAAAGTAAATTCGGTGGGGTGGCCTATTGTTGGTATCAGGCGAACAGTGAGTGAGTCTGTCCCCTTTTCACTAGCACTTGATCAGGGAGAGTGTTTTTGCATCTGAGGTGGAGCACTACGCCTACCATCCTCTGAGTCTACAAGTATTAGCTAGTAAATTCAGTGGAGTGGCCTATTGTTTGTATCAGCAGTATAGCGAGGTAGCCTATCCCTTTTCACTAGCGCTAAACCAGAGTATGATTGTTTTTTGAGTCTGAGGTGGAGCGCCATACTGACCATCAGTTCCCCACTTTATTGCAAGCCAAGCTACTAATGCGCTGAGTTGGTGAGAGCTGGTATTGAACCCAGAATCTTGTGGTTCCCATGCGGATACTCTACCGAGCTTAACTGGCCCTTAAAATATAAACTGATAAAACCCATTGTACATAGATATATCTTTGGTTATTTCGTATAACTCCAACCTAAAAAAAGGGAAACCACTCTGAATTAATTTTATAAATTATTTATTTATTGGTCTACTAGGAAAAGAGAAGACGGGGTTAGGGTTAGGGGTTAGGAGTTAGGGTTAATGGTTAGAGGTTAGGGTTAGAGTTTAGGGTTAGTTTAATGAGAAAATAATGGGTAGATTAATTAACAGATAAAACTAATTCAGAGTGGTTCCCCTTTTTAGGTTGGAGTTATAGGAAATAACCATATCCTTTATAGTTACAATTACTGTAACTGTTCAGTATAGGTTTTCAATTGACAACAAATATTGTAAAATTGATATTTCTAAAGGTAAAGGAAATATTGTTGCATAATTTTTTGAAGCTAGTCGGGTTGTAGTAGTTGTTAGTAGTAGTAGTTGTCGTTAGCTCGAAGGAATAACACACAAAGTCATATAGTCAAAATAGGGTTGTTTATTTCTTTCTAGGCTCGTGGGTTCTTTTTCAGGAGAGAGAGAGAGAGAGAGAGAGAGAGAGAGAGAGAGAGAGAGAGAGAGAGAGAGAGAGAGAGGTCAGCTGTTCTATCTTAAATCATGTTCATGCACGCTGTTCGTTGCTACACTAGATATGTCATGATGGAGGCCCAACAAACGTGTCAGGCCCTTCTTAGGTCCGTTTGTGGTCCCAGGGGTGGGGGAAGGTCACATCCACTTCCGCTCAAAACCTGGAACTTCCGTTTTTATTTTAAAATCTAGTTCCGGGTCATTGGTCAGTCAATGGCTGGCCCCCGTTGAGTGTTTACCCTTCCAAACATTAACCTCTTTTTGTTATTATTTCTTTTTTTCTCTTTCTCCAGTCCAGAAATCCGATTACCGTTTTCTTTTCAATCCCCAAATAATAATTATGCTACAGTATGTTGTTGGTTGGTTGGTTGGATTTTACAGCATGTCAACCCTTGTTGGTTTATTTTATGCCCAAGATATTTTATTTTATTCATTCTTTATGGCTATTTAACTTTTTTTTTCAAACTCAATTTTTTTAGAAACATATTTTTTAAACACATTTTTCTATTTAACCCATAGAGGGCACCCTAACAGATACTATTGTTCCAGATTAGAGTGGACCTGGGCGTAATGGTGATGAAGGGGTACTCCACATTCCCCAGAGCCCCAAACACTAAGGCCCGCAGACACTGCTGTATACTACATATATATGATAAAAAGGGGTTGGGGCTTGCCATAAAGGCAATAGGGTTGGGACAATCACATAGGTGCTAGGGTTAGACGTGACCAGTCGATTGATCGGAGGGAGCCTCTCCGACTGCCCGTCTACCCCCAAGTAAGGACCAAAGCAGAGTGTGGCATGTCATAGACTGCTAAGCCACCAGGGTTCCATCCTTAAGCATCACGGATTGCCATCCATGGCCAACAGGTGGCCCCATAGGGGGGATTTTACCCCTCTGCAGAAGTGCAGTCAGCATGTTCTATTTTCCCCATCTGACAAAGTGGAAGGAAATGTGTAAAAATGATTTTTTGTATTTAGTCTTGTCAAGTGTCAGGGACTGGTTTATCTCCCTCAATAGAGCACCTTCTTAGGAGTCGCAAGGTTCCTGGTTCAATACCAGTCCCTGTCAACACAGTGCATGATTAGTACTGATTGGGTAATCTGATCTGTGTGATAAAGTAGGGAGCTGATGGTAGGTATTGCTTTCTACCTCGGCAAAAACAATCTCACCTGGTCTAGTGCTAGAGAAAAGGGGATAGACTCTCTTGCTTTGGACCTTCACCGGAAGAACCCTCTGTGCATGTCTGGACAAAAAGGACTGTTCCCTGACTCCCAAAAGAATATCTCGGATATTTTGAGTTGAGGCCTTAACTGGGTCTAGTTGCTCCTACTAGCCAGGGAGAAATTCCCTTGCTATTGACCCAGTCAATAAAACCTAAGTCATAAAACTACCTCTTGCCTTTGTCTCTTTCCTTTCCCATTCCTTAAATTCTTTTCTTTTCAGCGCGACCACCAAATGAGATGGGATTAAAGCAAAAACTCTAAGAACACACAATCAGAATATCCAGCTACATTTAAACCTTAAAACACCCCCAAACCTCATCCTACCCCATAGTCTACAAGCCAAAAACTTGACCTCTTCTCCTCTTAGTAATTCTAAATTTTCTCTATCTCTCATCTTGTTCGGTTGACTTCAAGGAATTAAGCCAGGAAGTTGTCGAGTTTGAAAAAAAAAAATCCTCATTGATGATATCCAATCGGTCAATTATCCGTAATGTCAAAGGACCAGTCTGTGTAGTAGATATCCTGACACAGCTTGAATCAGGAAAAGAAGCCGGAAGATCATTTATTGAATTCTGTACTGGCTGTCTGCTTTCTCGATTTGTTCAAGATGAAAATAAATATGTAATGAAAGTGAAAAAATAAAAAAACAAAAATAAATTTTAATTTCATCAGAAAAAAAAAAAAAAAAAAAAAACTTTAATCTGAAAAATGACCTTGATTTCTTTAAGAAATTTTTCATTTGAGAGAAAATCTAAGTTTTTCAAGTGGGAGTAGTTGAAATGGCTTTTAAACTATGGATACAATTTATAATAATCGTATAAAGATGCTGACTTTGTATCCATATTTATGCACGTAGTGGGTCATTTTCATAATGGCCATAATTTTCAAGTATGGAATCCTAAAAAAACACAAAAAATCATTAAGTTGCATTTATTTTTCCTCTAGGATTAAGAATTTGATAATAATGAAAACCCTAACAACAATTTATATTATCTCAATAAGATAAAAAGATATAAATTCTTTTTGGTTATGAAAAATTTCGTCTGCTAGAATACGAAAAAGTTTCCAAAAATATAAGGCTTGTCATTTTGGATCTTTTTTCGGTGATAAAAGAAAATACAGCTTATTTTTTTGTTCCTTTTAGGATTCCATATCTGAATGAACACGGACACAAAGTCAGTGTCCAATTTAGCATTAATTTACATTATAAAGAATTTTGTATAATTGAACACAAAGTCAGGGCTCTGTAAATCGTAAAAATTTCATAGTAAATTGAACTTGGTCATAAATATGAACACAAAGTTAGGGTCCGATTTTGCATTATATTTATATTCTGCAACGTACCCCCAATTTAGAGCCACTTCATTTGCTCCCACTAGAAAAGAAAATCGTTTTTCTTGAAATTGAAAAAAAAATTGAAATAAATAAAGGTCATTTTGAAATAAAAGAGATGAAAATATATCAGGATATTATATTTTCTGCTGAACTGCAATGGTTCACTTTTGAATATTAACATTTTTCCGCAATATGCCAGATTTCTTTTCTCGGTTATGAGAAATAAAATTTGTAATTTAAATATCTTTGAAATAAATTAGATGTTTATAAGCAATATGATTAGACGAAAAATACTTAAATACTTTATCAGATTAGAAATAAATATCACTTCGTTTTAAATTAAAATATATAGAAAATTCCAAACATATTTAATTAACAAAAAGGTGAAAGAAAAATAAGGGTGTAACACCGTGATTATATGGGAAAATATATTTTTCTGAGGGTAGTTTAATCAGATGATTTTCAAAATAAAATTTCTTTATTTAAAAAAAAAAAGGCATTTTTAAAGAAAAATAAAGTTAACAAGTGGGAATAAACATAGTGGCTCTAAAATGGGGGTTATACATATAACTAGATTGGGCCCTGATTTTGTAATCACATTTATGACACGGAACGTTCAATTTACAATGTAAATTTAATGTAAAACTAGACCCCAACTTTGTGTCCATATTTATGCAAGTAGTGGGTTTCTTTTGATAGTCATCCTTATAACGTCCATTATTTTAAACTACGGAAGCCTAAAAGGACAATTAAAGATAAATTTGCATTTTCCTTTTCTCTGTAACTAATGTTAGAAAAACCTTAACTAAGTATAGTATAGCATTTATAGGTATTTTTCAACGAAAAAAAAAAGAAAATTAAATAATTTTTTAGGCTTTCGTATTAGCATAAAGATGGACACAAAGTACAGTGTATTGTATATTCAGTATATCGTAAATCCACCCCCACTTTATAGTCACTTCATTGCTTCCACTATGAAACGCTGTCATCGCAGCCATATTAATATAGACACAAAGTCAGTGTCCTGTTTGGTATAATAATATATTGTAAATTGAACACCCACTTTTGAACCACTCACTATCTCTCATTTTAGAACTCAATTTTTCTCAAAAATAGAAAAAATCCCGAAGAAATTAAGATCGTTTTTGAACAGGAAAAATCAATCTAGATGAGAAAAAGCAATTCCTTGAAGAAATTAGGGTGGTACACTTAATCGAATCTTAACCTACAATTTATAGCCAACCACCACCCACCCTCTCACGAAAAAGTAGTCACTAAAAATAAGACTGGTAGTTTTATCACTGTTTTTTTTTTGTTTCGTTTCTTCTTGTTTTTAGTGCTTCTAAATTTATTTTCTAATTTACATTCAAAATTTATATCTTATAAAGCATTCTAGAAATGTCTAGAGTCTATTCACATACACACACACGCACGCGCGCGCACACTTATATGTATATACAATATACATACATATAATCGAAGGAATTATAAAACACGATCCTTCATTCACTGCATGCTTTAAAAGATTTAGTAAAAATCCAACTACTACTTACTTTTGTTAAGGCTATTCATTCAGTTAATTATTTTGACAACTGGCAAACCCTAGGGATTGTCATACCAATAACGCACACACACACGCAAAGAAAGAAAGGAAGAAAAAAGAAAAGAAAAGAAAAAAGCATTTTTAGATTATTACCTATAAAAAGAGTTTGATAAATAAATGTTACTTCAATTCACCGACAATCCAGTTATGTTTTGCGATAGACATTATTATTGAGGAATTTTGAAAGAACAAGAAAATAAAGAAGGAATGTTAAAAATTCAACGAGTCTAACACATTTACTGACTTGAAATAAAATCATAGAAATTGTAACATGCATCAGCTGGAAAGTCTTCAACACAACACATTCAAATCAATAATAATAATAATTATTATTAATAATAATAGTAATAATAATAATAAAAGGGTTGTAAAATACTCATAACATCACAAATGTTCGTAGAGAAAATACTGACGATTTTTGGTAAATCATTTAGTTCAATTTCCAAAATATTATTAAATCCAGGTTGTAAAAGAATGTGGTGTATAAATAAATAAATAAATAAATGGACTGTAGTCATTGAAGTATGAAATGTGAATATAAAACTTTTTTTTTTGTAGTAGTAGTTTTTAAATACCTAGTAATTGTATATATGGTGAAGTTGTGAAAAACAAAAAGAAAAATTTATACAAATAAATTATTTTCAAAAATTTGGTTTTTGTTTGTCTACTGTCTTCTTATATCTTAAGACCTACTAATTCTGTAGCAAAGAAGGGGACCACAGTTCTTAACTTGTACAAGGTTATGCAATGCATATTGTCACACAAAATCTCACCACTATCACCACTGCACACTGCATGGTGGAATAAACCTTGTGCAGTTGTAAGATCACTGAATAATAATAATTACCTTTAAGTTTGGCACTAAATTTTAGTAATCTATCCAGAATATCAAGATTTTACCCCCCAAACATCTAAAAATGTCTACACTTCAATTAAATACATCAAGATTTTAGATTTACATCCATTAACAATCTCTGACATTTAACAAATCAATCAAAAATATGGAAATCAGGATGGGAAATAAAAATCTATATGTTACTAATACTGGTTGATAGTGCAACACTGAAAGAAAAGAAGCACCTTACAGTTGTAGCGTTAGGATTAAATTAATATGGTGTTATATTAATATTGGTGTTTGGTAGCAAAATAAATAAACTAGTAGGTTTTACTAAACAGTATAAGTAGTGGTATTATTATGAAATAAAGATTTAATAATGTTTAGCAGCTACAAGTCAATGTACGTGTAAAAGCCCGGATGATTACATCAGCGATACATAACACTACACAGTATCACACATATATGAATATATAATTGGGAAGAATTCGTTTGTCTGTTCTCTCTATAGACAGCCAAACATTTTGATGTAGAACTGCTAAATTTGGTATACCTAATTATTGGACCCCAGGGGAAAGGTTTTAAACGTATTCTATTTTATTTTATTGTTTGTTTTTCAAGGAAATAAAAAAGAGATGACGCTCATATCAGGGGCTATCTTCTTAGTAGCAATAAAACAATTAACAGTAAAAACGTAACTAATTGTATGTACAGATTATTAGATTTAAAAATTCTGTAATAAATATAAATTAACGATTTATTTGTCTTTAATAAGATAATTATCCACATCTAATTGACGTAAGCCCATAACCTAAGTGAAAGTCGTTGTCGTACTTGGTGTGTGTGTGGGGGGGGCACCTCCCCATCAAGCAACATGTGACAGGTTGAATTAGGTTATACGGTACCAGCAGTAAGAAACGATCCCAGGCTGGACTTATACATTTAAACACTAATTAAGTTTACAGCTGGGGGTGTACAAAAATAAATGGTATTCATTCCGTTATCATTTTTTAGTTTCAGTTTTGAAACTTACAATAAGGACAAAAACAAAAATGTTTATATCTAAAAATCTCTTAAATGTCACTCACTTAAATTTTTTTACCTACAAAAACTCGGTGAAATATTTCAGAGAACAGCATTAACTTTACAATTAATTAATTTATTTATTAGCAAATCTCTTTCTTCTTCTTCTTCTTTTTCTTCTTCTGTTACTGTAGTGTTGTGAATCTATATTTTCGCAACAGTTATTTATCACCGATTGCGAGCGTTGGTGTAAATTTTGATTTGAATAAAAATTGTAAAAATTTTTAAAAAATTGAAAAAGAGAAAAAGAAAAAGAAGACAATTGTTTAATGTTTAAAAAAAATGAAATAAGTAGAAGGTATTTTCTAAAACATTATCTGTTGTTTGTCTCGATGTGTTTGCGAACCAAGTATTGACATTTTACCTGCTATAGACGGGTACTTCAACTCGTGTATATATATATATATATATATATATATATATATATATATATATATATATATAAACGTCATTAATAAATATATATAAACACAAACGCCCATATATAATAAATATATAAAATATACAATTAATTATACACACATACACGTCCATAAATACATATATAGACTTCTTATATATATATATACACGTCCATATATTTATATATATATAATTATACACACACACACACACGCCCATGTATAAATGTATATATATATTATATTATATTCATAATACAATGCGAGCACTGCCTATGCCGTAGTGGTTATAGTAGTAGTAGTAGTAGTAGTAAAATACTATTATTACCACTGCTCTCTCTCTCTCTCTCTCTCTCTATCGACTGACATCTTCTTGCTACTACCGTAGGAATTTCTCCTCCTACTCCCACCTTTCAAGGAATTGCTGTATAATCTCCTCCCACTCCGCTTGTGTCATTCCTCTGCCCGCAACCCTCTTCACTGCTGCGTCTTTTATGCTGCTACTATTGCCTCCTGCTACTAGACTACCGCCATATTGTCTTCAGATACCTTCCACTCAGCAGTGTGACTACTGCCTTGGTCTCAGCTCTCACTGCCTCTAGCGCTAACTTCCGATCATTTGATACCCACCCAGCAACATAAACATGTAAGTATGACAGTTATGTTAAGAAAAAAAAATAATTTGCCTGTCGTTTTTTCTTCTTTTGATACGCATTTAAAAACTTACAAGATTAATGTCAGTTTATTCGACGCCATTTTGGTGTTCATTCAATGAACAACATTTCGTCTGTTATTTTTCGCCTCTCTCTCTTTTAGTAAAATCAAAGATGACAGTTGCTTTACGGATGTTTTAAGATATCTCTTTTAAAAGAACCCTTTTCATTTGTCTTTTTTCTATGTATATTTCTATTTGTTTTGCCATTACATCCTTTTTAAAAACTCTTGTTCTCGCCCGAAGGCGTATTTTTTTTCTCCCTTTTTACCCTAGGAGAAAATTTCGTCACGTATAATTTATTTCTTTTTGTCACGGTCAAATACTTGTCGATAATGGAAACGTATTGTATTGATATGTTGGTCTATATTATACAATAGATCTTTTCTGTTTCAGTAAACCGTAAAATTCTAATGTATCGATATTATTAAGTGTGTAAAAATTGCGGGGGAGAAAAACGTAGTCGTGAGAAAAGACCCGGATGGTTAAAATATATTGACATCAATTTAATCGACTTTTTTTTTTTTTTTTTGATTTTGATTTAAAAAAAAAAATTCTTTAACAGATAAAACTATGATCAAATAAATATCAAAGAATTTAACAATTAGAAATAGATATTTGGAAATCGTAAATCTTTTTTTTCTTTTTTTTTTGTTGTGAAATATGAAGTAAATTATCCAAAAAATTCCCCCCACCCTTTCTATTTTTTTCATTCATTATCTAGAGTAAGAAAAAAAAGACTTGCATTTAATGTTAATTTTTTTAATGTATTTTATTTTAAGCAGAATTATCATTCCTTTTTATTTTTACCCATCCTGTATTCTAATTCATTGTGATTAAATTTTATACTGTTATTTTTATCTTTTTATTTCTTTTTAGTAAAATAACATTTTTTTTATACTACCTGTCGTTTTAAATATATTTTATTAATTAAATTATTGTCAAAGTATTGACTAGAAATCCTAAAAAATAGTTATAAAGATCGTAATACACTCATAAATGAAGGGAAAAACACTTGTTAGATGTCATATAGTATGACACAATCAATGTCTTAAGATACAAGAAAGTTATTTATAATGAAAGCCATTTAAGAAAAAAAAGCAGCTGTAAAAAGATGACATTTGAGTCAGATGTTTTAAAATATTTGTTATATATATATATATATATCATAATCGCTTTCGTATTGGCGATCATTATTCTGATGCTATCATCTGTTAATGCTTGTTTCTTAATATTTTCTCTCCATTATTTGCAACACTTGTCATATTTCAACTCATCTACTTTTACTTTTACCTATCAATTTGGATTCATAAAAAAAATCTCCTGTTGGTATTAATCCCAGATCTGTCAATTTTATATGGATTAAGTTTATTTTCTGGTCAATTTAATAATGGATTTTTGAAACACAATAGCCATTAAAAAAAGACTACTGAACCAGTTACTAAATTTATTAAAGGTTATATTTAGGATTAAAGGTTTTTTTTAAAAATTTTTTTTTTAAATAAATTTTACAAATAGTAGTATCGAAATAGCAGCTCTTAAATGTGCAATGCGTACCCCCATTTAATAAATATCTTTTTTTTTCTATTGCATGTCTCTAGTGTCAGTTTTTAGTAATCAATAAAGTATTTTTTTCCCCATCATTTTACAATAATTAATTATACAGGCTGATCAGGCATTTTATCAATCTCATTCTGACTTATGCTTTTAAAATTTGTAATTGCTCTATTCAAGGTATTGTTCCCTAAGGGTTCATTTTAATTTGATTTAATTTTTTTTTTGTGTAATATTTTGGTATCAGATTGTCACTTGATACCATGTTTTAAAGAAGCACGATTTTCTTTTTCTTTCTTTAAAAAATAAATAAAATTAAGCTTAATGCTTTGTATAAATTCCTAAAATTAATTTCATTAATTTTTCTAAAAAAAAAAACACAAAACAATTGAGACACGTGTCCAATTTTACATTTTATTTTACATAAAAAAATCAAAATATGCAAACTGAAGTCCCTATATAACAATTATTCTCGAAGTGTTAAAAATCATTTTTTAACATACATCAGCTCCAACATTTGAAAATATTAAGTAATTATTAAAAATACCTTTTCAGACAAGATTACCACTTAAGAACATTTTTTCTTTTTTAAGCATAGCATCATTTTAATATGTAAACATATTTACAATATATGTATATTTGAAATATATAGAATTATGGTGGTATATCTACGTAATAATATACATTTATTACTTATTTATTTTAACTAAGTAACTTTTCACAAATTGACTTTTTCTTTTTTTTTCTTTTTTTTAGGACCAAGTTTTAATTTTCATTAATTAGTTGATTATGGTAACTTTTTAAAATGTAATCATTTGGCACTGAAAATTTTGGACTTAAATTTAAAAAATCTTTTTGTGCCGTTAATAATTCGGTGGTATTTGTTTACCATCTAAAAGATTTGTAATGCATATCAGACCCATGAGAATGTTTTAACGTAGAATTTTATTCCCCATGGAGAAAGTGAAACTCTCATCGAGTGGGGGCTCATCAATAGTTTGCATAACATGATTGACAAACCTCACTATCAGTTTAATGATTATTTAAAAAAAACATTTTTACTATCTAGCCGTGGTCCTAAATCTTGACCTCTTAACCGGTATAGTCAGATACTTAAGCTAATAATTGACTTTTTTTTTTGTTTTTTTTAATAGTTTTTTAAAAACTATTTTGATTTAAAAAAAAATGTTTACAATGATCGCTATCAATTTAAAGTGAAGAGAAAAAATAATTCGGTTAAATTTATTAAGTGAGGCAATAAATAACTTCTGCCCGCCTCCTCGTTTATTTTGAGGTCGATCGAAATGTTGTCGGGGGCGTAGAAATCAATTTGAGTTGTCATCGACCAAAAACCGTCCCAGATATCATTAACTTTAATTAAACAGCAACTAACCAATCAGGCGACGTCTTAAGCAACTAACCAATCAGACTACGTCTCTCTTAAGCAACTAACCAATCAGATTGTCCATTAGATTCACGCATTCACCAACATGGTGCTGTATTGAAAAAACAACATACATTGCATATAATTAATTATATTTGGGACTATTTTTTTACAGCCCCCAAAATCTGTATTTGTCCAACAGATGTTTAAATTATGATAAAAATTTGAGAATATAGAAACTAAATTTTGGCTTTTACCTAGAATTGATTTTGATGCCTTTTTCTTTAACTTTTATGTATGTTGTAAAAATTTATATTTTTTAAAGAGATATAAACTTTGGCTTTAACTGTTAATAATTTTATAGAAAGCAAAACTGTAGAGCTACTAAACTTGCAATATGAACTTAGTGAAACCAGAATCCTCATGGAGGGATGTTTTATAATAATTAATAATCAATGAGATGCCATGTTGCTGCAATATATAATTATACTCTTTAAATTTTCAAGCTTCAAGAGAAGAAAAAATTGTCTTGTTAAAATAATTATTCACAATAATTAAGTTACTAATAAGGTTTATAGGTAATTCAAGCTGGTGATGTAAAATAATTACATTGCATTATTGCTTAGTGAGGACCAACAATCCAGACATTATATGTTTGTGTGTATGTATATATATATATATATACTAATTTTATCCCTGAAGTATTAAGTATATAACTGAATAAGGTATACAATAAGACATGATTGATAAATCTCTTTTCTGTTATGTGGATATTTTATAGTAACAATTACCATTTATAATCATTTTGAGTAAATTTTCAATTGTCAACAAAGATTGTAAAATAGAAATTTATGAAGAGATTCTTAATAGTTATGAGAATCTTGCTGTGTCTACAATCCAAACTCTTGACCTCTTATCCAATGTAGATTTGTACTTCAGCTAAATTGATTTGTGACCTTGAATAATATAACTTATTTAATTTCATCAAATTGTTACTTTATGATATTTGCTTATAGCTATTGTATAATGTAATACTATTTTATGTATACTAGCAAGAAATCAGCCTCATGGGCAGAATTTGAAACTAGTTCCTATGGAAGGCCAAACATTGTTGGCTTTGGGACCAACTAGAATTATTGAATCATAATTATTTCAAAATCATCTTTTGATGATTACATTTAGCTTAGATATCTAAAGAAATTTTGTAAAAGAAGATCTAAAATACCTACAGGAAACTCTTGTCAGTGGTTGACTTAAGGAACAATGTGATATTGGCCATTGGTGGATTTCCTATAGTTGATGACTATTGTATCTTGAACATTTTCTTATATCATCTTCGAGATTGATTTTTTTTTTTCTTTTTCAATAGTGGTGTTAATGAAAAAAAAATTATGACTTTTTTGTTAGGGATGTTTAGTTATTTAAACAATGATTTGGTTTATTTAATCTGATGTGGACACAAAGCAATTACATTGTGAATTGGGCCCACACTAAAAAGGTTATCATTTTCAAAAACAATTCTTTAAAAGAATGTTTTTCTAGATCTCATTGGTAACCACTGAAAACTTGATAGTTATATCTTCAGCTGTCATTAAGTTATGTTATGATTGATGGACACAAGACAATGAATTATAGTAAGATGTGTAAAAATGGTACTTTTTTTTCTTTGGTAGTCATAGGTGAATTTTAATCAATGCATATATTAAATTGATATCTGATGTCACTTTTTGTATTATGTACTACCACATGACGAAACAACCCTATGTCAGGAAAAATAATGTATAATTCTCCAAGAAACATTACTTATTATATTAAACTGAAAGAAATGTGTTTAAAGGCTTTTTTCTTTGTTTCTTCCCTCTCTTCTACTTCATCTTTTATGTTTGTGTTACACCCAAACTTTGTTTCTCTTGGGTACACATTTATCCCTTGTTACTTTAAAGAAAATTTAACAATGATTAAATGAATCTTGAGGATCTATTTTCTCACTTTTACAATTCTCATTTCTTCCTGTTAATGTCAGGAAATATTTTTACCAATTAATATTTTATAATCAAATGAAACAAATGAGGTTTTATTTCTATTCACCCCCCCCCCAAAAAAAAAAAAATGACATGAAAAAAGTGATTATTTTTAGAATAAAAAAAAATGTAAGTTGCATTAAAATAATCTTTAACCCTTTAAGCTCATTATATTGGTGGTACTTTTATTTTCCCCTCACACCAAAGCAATGGTTTACTTGATTAAGATCAGAAGCTTTAGGCTCATAGGATTCAAAATAAGATTTTACATTCTCAAAAAAATATTAATATGTTATTAATATTGAAGAGGTTGAATCTTGATGTGAAAATTCATTGTAGTGGTTGTAATTGTGAATGCTTAAAGTAATTAACACAAATTTTATGGCCATTTCCTTGTGTGTTTCCTATAAACTATTAAATAGTTTGGGTACTATGCTAAGTAATTCTCCTTTTTATTGTCTCATGAGAATAGGGATTACTTAACATGGTACCAACAGCAAAGAGCATTGACCTATTATTGAATGCTCTCACAAGGCAGTCTATACTCAGCATTCAATAAGATAAGTTATATATTAGCTCTCCAATACATAGTTTTGACGTATGTATGTGGGTGTTTGGGAGTTAAGATGAATGAAAACTATTCTTACCAGTATTTGAAATTGCTGAGCCATCTACACTCCCTAGTATTAAAAAAATAATAGATAAATAAAAATAGTGTCATCAATTACTTAAATGTTTGTAATGTTTTAATTTAATCAAGGTTTTCTTACCTTTTTCTCACTTTAACTTGGGAGGGGTGTTTGAATGTGATGCCACTAGCACCATTCAATTATCGAGATATTCTACTGGTTTGTATATTTCTCAATTATATATGAATGGAATTCTTGTGGCTACTATTACAGCAGCCGTCAGTTTTTCAGCAGCAGCAGCAACAGAAAGGGATGAGGAAGTACAGGATAAGAGAGACTGTATTCAGTATCTATAATTTCAAATAATTAACTTCTTTCTCTCTCTCTTTTCTCTCTTTCTCATTAAAAAAAAAAAAATCTGTTGAAAGAACATTTCTTGTAAATTGTCATCTTAGTTGTCTCAAATGATTCTTTAGCATTTGGTTGTTTTTCATTTATGTTCATTACCTGCTTTAATATTCTGTCTACATTTGAGTAAGGGGGGAGAGGGTAAAGATGGATCTCAGATGCAGCTATATTTACAGATGTTAAAAATCATTTCTAATTATTTCATTTTTCAATTTTTATCAATCAAAAATTTGCATCACTTACACATGATAATCTATTTTAAAATATCATGTGACTATATATTGATTATTGAACTGGTCTCCCTAACAGAGTAACGAGAATTTCTATTGTCATGGTTACTTTTTTTCTTCTTTTTTTATACTCTTGTAATAAATAGAATTTTAAATTTAATAAATAAAATCCCATCATTATTCAATAGTAAATAGTCTTATTAGTAAAAAGTTGTTTTTTTTTTTTTTTAATTCTGACCTGTGAATACAAGAAATATTCTATTTAAAGGAACACTTTAATTACAATTGGCTTATTTGATAAACTTTGAAAAATAGGTTTCATTTATAAGTGTTTTTATAATAATAATAATAATAATATTTTATTTCATTTTGCCTTATGTTCAGTATTCAGGAAGTATTAAACATAAAAAAACTTTGTTCTGTATTTTGCAATAAAGATATACAATTACCAAATGATATTATGGAACAGGTAAAGTAGTTAAAAGATAAATCCACATAGTGAATATATTTACCCATGACATTATCTTAGGAAGGTAATATTGTTTTGAAAATATTCCAATTTTCTAGAGGAAATTTTAACTTAATTATGTAACACTTAAAAAAAATTAAATTTAAAAAATTAATTATCTGGATTGATCATATTTTACATCTCCATATTTAACTACTTGTAAACCTATTTAGTAAGATTTTGATCTCATTAATTATTTTACTAAGAATATTTTTTTCTTTTTGAAGTTAGGAAATTTAAACTGATTTGTTAATAGATCTTTTCTCCATGATATCTCCCTTTGTCATAAGGAACCTTGTTTAAATTTGTTCTCTTAGTCAATAAATACACAAAGCAAATTTGGTAGTTCTGTATTAAAATATTTTGTAACCTTATAAAGAATTATTATATTCTTCTGAAATATTGAAATAGATTGCCTTGTTTAGGGTTTGTTTTTTGTTTTTTTGTTTTTTTTTGTTTTTTTTTTCTCAATTGAAAATAAAACTAAAATTAATGTCAATCAAACTTAATTCAGGGATTTTGTTTCAATAAATTCTCATGTAACCAGTTATTAAACAAGAATTCCTGTCAAAAATGATTTTTTAACACTAACATATATTTTCTCTATTTTTCCCCACCTACACTCTAACTTTATATACTTGAATCTTCCTTTCATGTTTTCAATTTTTTTTTTTTCATCATTCTTCTTATGCTTTCTTTATCTCTCTTGCTTTTTAGATGATAATAATGTATATAGAATATAGATGGATTTTTGGTATTCAAAAAATAAATTTATATCATTATTGATTAAATGTGCCAATTTTTCCCCTACCTTTTCACTTCTATTTTTATCTCGATTTGATCACAAGATTCCAATTTTTATTGAGTAGTTTTGTTTTAACAAAGTCCTTGAAATAAGATTGTTTACTCCTATTAAAAAAGAAAGTTTAATTACGTGTAGATCTCATTAAAAAAAGATAATTGCTATTTTGTTCCACTGCATCAATATCCCCCCCCCCTTCCTCCCTCTATTTTGTTACATTATTATTCTTTAGTGTTTATTCAGTTTTCAATAATATTAACATTTTGTAAGTATTCGTTTATCTATCTGGTTTTAATATTTTTGTCTCTACCAAAATAAACATTGCATAAATGTGTCATCATGACCTAAAATTACTTATGATTTGGAAGGATATCAGTCAACTGGTGCTCCTGTGTTCTCAACAGTTCCCTCATAACAATGACACATTTAATTAAAACAGTTTAGTCTTAATGGCCCTTGATAATTTTAGTGTTTTCTCTTAAATCAAAAATAAAATTACAGAAATTCAAATATCTCTGGACTTTTTGTGCTGAAAAATTGTTTAACTTATTTCCTCTAAATTAAGGAAAAATTGTTTTCAAGGCTTTATTTTTCAAATCAAAGAATAAATGATAATCTGAATTAACTTTTGATTTTGAATTTAAACTTTTTTCAACTTAAGTCTTCAATTTATTTCACACAATTTCAAATGTTTATGCTTGTTACATGAAATATTGGATTTTAAATTTTATTCTAAGATAATTTATCTTAAATTTATTTTATTATAATTATCATATACTTAGTGTATCATGCTTTTATCGCAATCGTCAGACCATTGTTTACCTTACAAAATGATTTCTTTTTTTATTAGTTGATGTAGAAATTCTGCTTAAAAATTTGACTTGTACATGAGTATATATATATATATATATATATAATATATATATATATATATATATATATATATATATGGTATATTTTTGTTTTAATTTAGTTATATAAAATATAAAGAGGTAAATATTTCATACCACTCATGTTGAGTTGTGAGTATTTAAGTTGGAAAAGAGTTGCTAAAAATTAATCTCTTTTTTGTAAAGCTACTCTAATAAGTCACAATGCAAAAGATTGGAGGGGAATTGGCTCTTTGTATAATACTTCTTTTTTTTCTGTCTTTATGATGATTATGTTTTTACATCTTTTGAGAAATACTAAAAGAAAAAATATGAAAAATAAAACATTTAAAAATTCTGTACAATATTTTTCCTTTTGGTTCTATTTCATTTTTGTAATAATTTGATCTTCATAAAGTGTTGCTAGTAGGAACATTAGTGAAAATAATATTTAACTAAGTTTATATATTTTGGAACTGCAATCATAATTCAATTTTCCCTCTTCTAAAATGTTGGTTTTTAATCTAACTTTCTCCATGTCTACTCAGGTCTGGCCCACAAAATCCACAGGCTGGCCCTGGTGGTCCTCCGTAAGTACAAATCTAACTGTGCAGCTGTTCGTTAGTCGTCGTTGTTACAATTCTTTTATGGTGTTATTTTATTTTGGTGTTATTATTTTTTTGTTGTATTATTTTACTTTAGTGTTATTTTTTGTAGTGTTGTTATATTTTGGTGTTATTATTTTATGGTGTTATTTTCTATTGTAATTTTTTGTTTAAAAAAAACAAACACTTGAGTTGTGGATTTGACACATCTTTTTTTTATTTTTTTTTTTATATATATTAATTGCATGTTTTGGTTATTTTGTATGCACTTTTTTTTTTTCTTTTTTTCAGTTTAATATTTGCCTTTTAAAAAAAATCTTTTAAAATTTTATTAACAATTAGGTTGGAAAGAAAGTTGCATCACTTATATATTGACTTATATTTAATGATCTTACAAATTCAGTCAAGGTAAATTTTCAGTTTCAATGACAATCCATAGTAGGTAATATATTGTGCTTTTTTAAGATTTGAAAAGCAAAAATCTTTAACCTTTTCATTATTGGTGTACCATTTCCTCACCAGGAACTGTTGTGTAACAATCTGATTAATTTACCATAGCAAATTTATGAGAGTAGGATGGATAAGGTAAACATTTCTATATTTAGATACTGTCTAGTTTTGAGAATGGTTATTGTCAAAAACTTAGGACTTTTTATTGTTTACACAATCTTTCTAACCTTCCTTAATCTTCTACAAATTTAATATGCACCTTTTTATTTGAAAAGATTTTTGGTTTCTTTATAGCATTAAATAAAAATGGTAACAAGAATTTTTTACATTCAGTGTTTTTTTTGTTTTTTTTTTCCCCTGGACTTAATTTTGCATTTCTTGCTTCTTGTAGAAAATAGTTAAATTCCACAGGCAAGTTTATACATTTCTCTGACAATTTGATGTGGGCTGCCTCTTTACCAATAACTGCATTTCTGACACTGTTGGGTACAAAAGGGAAACAAGTCCTCTTAAAGTCACTCAAAATATAAAAGAGCCATAATCAAAGGCAGAATAAGTCAAATATGATGGTTCACTTGCTTGGATATAATCATCAATAAGGAATGCAACTGGAAAGTAATAAAATTAAGAAAACTGTAAACATAAAGTTGTCAGAAATTTCTAATCCAGACAATCATGAAATTGGAAATGTTGTGGTTTTCACTCAATGAAATGTCAAATCAAGTTCTATGAAAACAATTCATTGTAAAGATGTTGATATGATTTTTGCTTTATACTCTGAAAAAGAAACCAGAAAAAATCTTTTTCTTACAGATGTGTATATTACACATGAAAGTCAAAAAGCATATTGGTTGAAATATCTAAATAGCAAAATCAATTGCATGAAGAAGCATGATTCCATATTTAAAGCCAAAACCCCTTCCTGTGTACATCCTGTAATGTGTATTATTCAAAACTGATATACCTTTTTAGGCATATTACTTTTGCATGACAATAAAATTGAACAGTCAAGCAAGCTTTTCAAAGTTTATAGTGTATCCAGTTGATGATAATCTATCAATTGTTTCATTATAATCAACAACATCCTTCATATTTAATCAAGAACAAAGCATTACCTTATCAAAATGTAATTCTGATTTTGGCATTATGGTTGCTTTGTTTATCTTTTTAAAAAATATTTTGCTTGCTTGTTAGCATGTCATAATCTTAATCAACATATGTTCATTAAGTTGAAGACCAGTTAAATCATCAAATACATTGTTCAAATGTTAACACTTTACAAAGTTTATGGAGATGGGTTATGATTGTTCTATTAGTTGTATTGAACTGATGTGCCATTCTTATAATGTCAGATTAGGATTTTATTAAATGATTTAAATATTTATTCCTGAAATGAAAGAGGAAAAATGAACCAATAAATCATAAACAACTTCAAAAGTTATTAAGACAAATGACTGAACTTTCTTTCCAAACTAATATTAGGATAACAAATATTACTATTTGTGTGTTATTGTGGTTCTAGTTTGATTAACACTGTTAATGCTTTTTATTAAATAAGACAGATTCTTTGGAGATTTTAAAAAAAAAAAAAAAAAAAAAATTAAGCAATTATTGTTGCTTACAGATCTCTTTGGTACAATTACATTTTTTTAAAAAAGATTATAGCATTTCTTTTATTTTAATGAAATCTTAACTTATAAGTAATTTATGATCGAGTCACACTGAATGCATCAATTTCTGCCATGTGCCAGATTGTAAAATTATTAACAAAATAACTTGAATTTAGGAGGAGCCAGTATCCTAAAATGCCTTAAACTCATGGAATATATGAAAATGAGACACTATATACCATTGAAAATAAATTTAAAATCCTTAAATTTTACAATCATTGATATTAAAATATTGGGCAAAAACAGATTAAGAATTCTTGGTTTGGGGAAATTCTTAAATTCAATTTCTTGAGGCACAATCAAAATTTTCCTCTGAGTTAAGCATGTATACCATATTTGGTAACTCTACACATAAAACTGTTTGGTTGTTTATAGAGGACAATTAAATGAACTGTTCTCAGTTATTAACATTTGTAGCTCTTATGTTGGTGCTAGAATGTAACACAAGGTTGGTTTTAATGTGGAGACTTTACAATAAGACTTCAATGACTCTTTGCTAATTGCTGAGAACTGAAAGATCTTTCTTAGGGTTCACTCAAATTTCCATTTGATTACTCATTGTTTATTAAAACCTTTGCATCTGTGTTATATTTTATACTGAATGCTGTTTTACTATACATCATATAATCTGTCTTAATGATACAATAATATTATCTACATCTTGAAGCAAAGTTTGAATGTGCTCAATATATATTTTTTTCACTCTTAATGAAATCACTGAAATTGACTGCATTAAAAAAAAAAGACATTTTGGATCTGGATTATTCATTGGATAAACTCACAGATGGTGATTGATAATTTGGTCTAGATTTATCTCGGGATTCAATTTCAACTTTATAACAACTACCATGCCCAATTGCAAAAAAAAAGGGGGGGGTGTAAACTTGAATTTTTTTCTGGCTCCACTTAAGTCATTTATATGAAAGTGGTAAATGGTGTTAAATTAGCTCCCACTCCCTTTTCCAAATACCAATGAGCCTGCAAGCATTAGACATCATCAGTAAGCAAGGATGAGTCGAGGGCTATAGTTTTTGTAAAACTGTCCTATTGCTTGTCCACTTTACATGAAAGGCAATGTTGGAAATCATTTCATATCTTGTCCATACAATATCAAAACAGTGTTCAAAAGTAAAATCTTGAGAAATATCTTTCTTAAAACAAATATTTCTCAAAAAAAGAACATTATCAATGTAATACTATGCTGGTCGGGGTGCCAAATGTAATACTATGATCTGGTCACGGGACCAAATGTAATACTATGATCTGGTCACGGGACCAAATGTAATACTATGCTGTCGCGGCGCCAAATCTAACACGATGGGTGTTCTTTGACCCACAGGAAAGTTGAAGTGCTTGTTCCGGGCTGTACCTGAAAGTGACCAAATTCATCAATGTTGTTCCACAATTAATACGAACGCGTTTTTAACAATAAAAGACATTTATTAATTATACAGTGATTAAAAATCATGTACAACCACAAAGGGGTATCGAGTTGAAGTTGAGTCGGAATTTTGTGGACTGACTGGCAATATATGTTGGGTTCTGATTCAAATTCAGGACTTTGAGTAACAAGATAACAAAGCAAAGATAGTGACAAGGGCTATGAGACGGAGCTATCAATCTGCTAGGGAAGCAGTTGTCCTATCTGGTCAAGAACCAGCTCTCCAATCTGCCTTAGAACCCTTTTGGGACTTCTTTTATGGGTTCCAAACCCCTGAATCCAGGGCTCTGATTGGCCAGCCAATAGAAATGCCGGACCAATGGCCCTACAGTGTAAACATCAGGAGGTGTACAAAAACCCACCCACGCGGTCGCATTTGATTGGACGGCCAATCGAAATCATGGCCTTGGGTTACACATCTTGGAGGGGGGTCAATAAGTCTCCACCCCAGTTTCCTGATTGGTGAGGCACCTGATAATATTTTTATTATTGTATAAATGGTCTTGTGCCAGACTTACCTGTCAGTTGCTATGATAATTCCCAGAAATTGGCCTAAGACCACCCGGCCGAATTGTTATTCTTAACTAATCAACATTTTAAAGATTTAATCTTTAAACTGTTTTTGTTCAAGACATGAAGATGTCGGCAGTTATATAAACCAGTCATTTGTTTTTATATCAACCAAATTTTTAGCCTTTAAAATCTCCCCTGTTCGAGTAATAAATTTCCTTATCTTGTATAGTCTTCACGTAAATGACAACATTTGTATGAAACAGTATTTTGCTTTATATCAACCTATTTCTGCCATTAGAAGTTCAAAATTATTTCTTATCTTGTGTTGACGCTACAAGAATGATAATATATATTTATATGAAAACATTTGTATAAAAAAAGTCATTTGTGTTATATCAACCATCAACCGACTTTTAGCCATTAGAATTTCTTTGTTAGAGTAATTAATTTATCATCCTGTGTTGACATTACCCTTCCCCCAATTGACTGGTATTCTGATATCAGTCGCTTGTACAACTCTAGACTCAATTGTTATTTTTAAGTATCTAATCAGATATCGCCAATCAGTCCATAACACTACTACAGTGCTATATCAATAATTATGTGTATTCTATGCAATTGACAAAATACACGAGGAATGTTTAATCATGTGTAGAAAGATAGTTGTCATCAGTCCATGTGGATTGAAGTCCATATAATAGAACATTTGGAAAGGCAATTGAATGCACACATGTTTTAGGTTCTACAAAGCTCCTTAGTAGGCCTAGTATAAAATGAACATTATATGGAAGCCTTTAAGAAAGAAAAGAACCTTTTTATGCTTAATTACTCAACATTAGATGTAGGTTCTACAAAGCTCCTTAGTAGGCCTAGTATAAAATGAACATTATATGGAAGCCTTTAAGAAAGAAAAGAACCTTTTTATGCTTAATTACTCAACATTAGATGTAATACAAAAAAGACATAGTTGAGTTGAAGGGAGAGACAAGTGAGCAAATTGTCCAACAGAATAGTTAAGCTATCTAATTACTGGCTGTCATGAATTCAAAACCTAGGTCGAGTAATGCATAAGAGTCATAAAGTATTTAGGTTCAGTGGTCAATCTATTTTTGTGAATTGAATAAAGAAATTCCAAGAAGGTTACTGATTATCAAACCAAATTGTCATTTACAAAGAGAAAAAACAAACTCCCCATTATTAGTAATAACTAAAATCTCTGATTAATTAAACGATTCTTGAATCAATAGAAAAAGATCTTTTACAGCTTTAGTTTTAAATTTGCATTTATAAAGTAATTTCTTTCAGACATGTTTATGTCTCTGAAGTATTTTGTTTCAGTTTAATTGTATCAATGTAGTTAGGTAGTTACATTCCTGGTTGGTTACACATGACTGTCCAATAGGTAGTATTAGTCTTAGAAGGCTGTAGATGTATAGTAATATAACAGTATAACAACAACAGTATTTAAAGAACAATATTTAATGACTGAACAAGAATGAATTTACATGCAAACCTGTTCCAAATTGTGTGTGATTGCTACTTCTTGTCAGAAAATGTCCATCTCTCCAATTAAGATTTTCACATATCACTTGACAGGTTATCTTCTCTCTTGCAAAAAAGTGGTACATTCTTCTGATGAACCAATTGATGACTTGGTCATAATATTGTATTTTGATCACTTATTATTTTTAGGTCCAGTTGTTAGAATATTGTTGTATGCAACTTGATTCTATCTACATTCATAGGAATAAAATAAGAAGTGTAGATAATGCCACATGATCCTGATTTTGATTTTATAGTAATTTTCAAATGCTGTACCTCATGTAGGGAACCCGGATTTTCATTTCAAATTTTTCTTAATTCCATTTCCAATTTTAGCAAGTTTTTTTTCTTCCCCCATTTCCACTTAAAATGTTAAAATTCAAGTCTAAAAATAAAAATGTAACCTGACTAGACAATAAAACAATGAAATATTGCAGTGAATAATTATCTTTTGAGGTAGAAAAGTTGCTAGACTATGGCTCTTTTCTTAAAGAATCTTTCATAATATTGTACAAAGGATGAAGTGATATTTGGCCACATTAAACCAGGAATGCCATGTAATTTCACTTGTTCTTTAAATAAGGAACCTTCAAGCCATTTTGGGTATCTTTTTTCGACTAGCCTTTAAAAAAAAAAAAGGTTGAAAGTAATTAACTGGGTAACATTATCAAATGCTGGCCAGTGTGAAAAACTTCAACAAGATTTGAAATATGTGCTAAAAGCACAACAAATGGTAACTGTTGACATTTGACAACATCATCCCTATGAGCTTTTTTTGCAGAATAAGCTGCAGAATCAGTTACAAAGGTAATGATATCTTTAAATGTAAATGTCCCTGAGTTATAGTTCAAATGCATGCTTGACTTACAGTTTGATGATTGTATTCTCTCAAAGCCATAACATCAATGAGAAATGACTCCCCACAAATGCTTGCAATCGCATTCAAAATGCTGTGGTTATATCAATCGTTTGTTTTGTCTATTATGATAATAACAGATTGATCAGCAAACTTGGCTTTCGGGGAAACAAAATAAAAAGCAAACAATATTGGCAGATGAAGTTGCCTAACACAATTGACACTTGGAGTAGTGCACCACCTTCCTTACAATGTTTTAATAATAATGGCCTCTTTTTTTAAATTTTTTTTATTTTTATTTTTTTTAAAGTTTTTGATGTGATCATTGTGTGAACCCTAAAAATATCAAGACTATAGAGAAAGAATTCCAAATGTCAATTTTAAATTTGTTTTTAGAATGGTGAAGATGGTGCAATTATGAATCTCTGATAATCCCTGTGTGACTGTAAACTTCAGATTAGACATAAAATGGTGTTTGGAAAAGTTTTTTGTTTTCTAAATTCTATGGTCACATATCACTTAATTTTCTTTTGTCATATACATAAAACAATGTTACAAGTTGTATAGAATCTTTTACTTGTAATTATTTTAAATAACTACTCTTATACTATGCTGGGTTAAAACCTTTTAATCCAATGAATATACATAACACATTTGCTGGCTCTCAATAAAATTGTTTGTCTAAGAGAAACCACATAGGTCATTATTTTAACTTATGGAATTGGTTTGGTGAGTATTTTAGACTTTTCTTTGTCCATTTGGTTAATTTATTAATGTTGTTCTTGCAGGTCAGGCCCACCCCAGCCTGGTGGCCCACCAGGTCCACCACAAGGACCTCCTCAACCTGTTCAGCAGAGCAAAAGACTGCAACAGACGCAGGCCCAAGTAGAGGAGGTAAATTTTACTACTTTTTAACAAAGATAGCATTCACAGTCCATCAGCTGTTATTGTTCAAAATTGATTAATTATCTGGCCCATCGGGGGGTGGGGGGTGCTAGTTCTAAATAATAGATACAATTTGGATGCAGAATAAAAAATAACATACAATTTTACATAAGAATTTAAAGTTTTATCAAAATTGCTTTATAAATAAAGAAATGGTGAATAAATAACTGAATTTCTGGTTTTGAATTGGTCTATGATTTGGCATATTTTTTAACAAAATCATGTCCACTTTTGTACCCCCAATTTCAGGGCTGTAAATTCTCATAATTTTTTTAACTGTTAAGGATATTTGTGTAATTCAAACAGTTTTGAACTTCATTTACAGAGCTCTTTATAACTAATGTAATTAAATAACAATAACCCAAAATTAAAAAAAATCAATTAGGAATGTTAATTTAATAAAAAAATTACTTTATTTATTTTTTTTTTTTTTTCTTCATTCATAAATGATAGAATTACTTATGTATATTTTGGCTCTTTCTTTTTTCCTCTTACTATAATTTAGTTTTTACTTTTTCTGTATCACTTAACGTTTAATTTTTCTTTCCTTTTAACTTATTTTCTTAGGTTTCTTTTCTCTCTTTGTTTCTTTGCTTTTTTCTTTGCAATCATATGTAGGAGAGGTGGTCATTTCACATCCTCTTTCAAATTTACCTTGCAAGAAATGACCAAGTCAAATTGTATTTTGTATAATTAGAGCCTTAAAACAAATTTTTAATTGAGAAAATAAGCAAAAGAGAGCTAAAAATAGTTTAATTTTGACTCGGATTTTAACAATTTTTCAATTAATATTTTGACAGGTTGTAGATATTATGCGTGTAAATGTGGATAAAGTCCTGGAGAGAGATTCCAAAATATCTGAACTGGACGACAGAGCAGGTTTGTTTTGTCATTTTTATTTTTTTTTAATTTTCTTACTTACCAAACATTCATAGAATTGTAGTTTCATTTTCAGTTATACAGTAGACTTTTGGATTATAGAAAATATTTACTGATTTCTAGGATTTATTTTGGTTTTAATTTAAATTGAATGATAATTTGAATTTTATTTTTTTTATTTTTTTATTTTTTAATTTGAGTGACGTTAAGATTTATCAATTTAAATATTTTTTTAATCCTTATTTAATTTTTAGTCCCAACTAAGCAATAATAATATTTAATTATTTTACATCTCCATTTTGAAAAACTGCTTAATGAATTGAAGTATAATTAATTTAGTAAAACAAATAATTTAATTTTTCTTTTGAAGTTCAGAATTTTAAATTCTATACAAAAATTAAATCCTGGCTAAATGTTGATTATTTATTTGATTATAAGAAATTCTGTTATGCTAGTCATGTTTACCTCAATTGGTGTAACCATAAAATTTCTCATCATTTAGTAGACCAATAAATATTACATTGCATTTAATAAGGAGATTGTATATTTTAATTAGATGCACTGCAAGCAGGAGCTTCACAATTTGAAGCAAGTGCCGGAAAACTGAAACGTAAATTTTGGTGGAAAAACTGTAAGGTAAGTTTTATTCTATTAATACACTAAAAAATCTATTAATTGTAAGGAATTTTATTCCAATAACATAATTGATTTATTTAAAAAATGTTCTTACATTTCTAGAATCCTAAATATTTTAATTTTTGTAAACTGATATATTTGGGACAAATGCTCTCTTGTTGGTTGTTCTAATCACATTTTAGTCATTGTACTCTGCTTCTTTAAATATCTGTTATAATCAGTAAATTTCTGGAAATTTTGAACTGGCCCTTTTAGTCCCTGGGGGTAGTGTTCATTTCACAGTTAATTCATCACTTTACACAAGGTTGTACAAAACCATGACACCCAGAAACAAATACATAGCCCATGTGCTTTATTGAACAATTTACTGGTAACATAGAAATTGAAACCTAATATCACTTGTCTCTCTCTCTCTCCTCAACTAAACCAGTTGTATTATCATGTGTTACCTTTCATAAAGGCTACCCTATTTATTTCTGTGCTAGACCTACTAAGAACAATCTCCCTCTGGATTGAATAAAAGGTTTGGTTTACAATTTCCAGAATGTTACTGACTACAAGACACTTTGAAAAGACTAAAGAGTACAACAACTAAAATGTACTATAATTACAAAGATGAGAACATTAGTCTTAAGTATATTAGTGTATGATAATATTTTTCCATCTCAGAAATTCATTCATACATTTTACTTTTAATATCAAATGTAATTATTTAAAAAAATACTTTTAATTTTTTTTATTACTTAAAACTATAAAATTATGAAGGATTTAATTTTGTAAACCTATTTTCTTCTAACCATTTCATTATTTCACAATCATACAATCATTAATAATTGGTACAATAATTTCATTTTAGCATTTTATCAATCGGCTTCTTCTTATTGAAACTTTTAAGATTCTATTTCTAAAAAGTTGTTCTTTTAGTTTTAAAATTTTAAAATTCAAACCTTTATTGATTTAGAATCATTTTTAGATTTCATTCATTTAATTTCACATTTCTCAAGTGTATATTGCCTGGTCGAAAGGGTTCCAATGTATAATTGACTGCCCTCTTGTCTGAAAAATTATACAAACGAAAAACCAAATTTTACTAATACACACAGTCTATATAATAAATGTTTAATAACAAATTTTTGGTTATTTTCTATCAATTTGATAGCTTTAAATAAGCAATATTGTTATTATCTTCATAATTTTAACTTAATAGAAAACCTAATGAGTAATATTCAATTAAATGGGAATACTTATTTTAGTAGTACAAATCTTGATTTGTACTTTTGAATTTTGGAAATTTAAATTTTATAGGATCCCTTTTTTGTCTGGCTCTTAAAATAGAGAACCCTACTTCCTTATAAGGAACAAAAATGAACTTCTGAGTTCAATAAGTGTTTATACCAAATTTTGATCTCACGTGTACAATTATCATAGATTTAAAATTATTCTATAAAATGTTTTCATAGAAGCCATTTAAATAAAAAGGTTTGATAAAATATCTTTCAATGAAAAGTTGTGGTACCAACAATCATTAATAACTTAAGTTAATTTTATTCAACATATTAAAATGAACAATAATGTTATTTTTTTCTTCTTTGTTAGACACAAGTAACTTTTTGTGTTTAATCTGCTGTTGAAAATTCTAGTCTTTTAAAAGCATCAAATAGGTTAAAATATCTCTTGAAACCAGTAATTCCCAAACTGTGTACCATGAAAAAGTATATGCAAAACCAGATTAAAAGTCAAACTCCCTCACTCCGTAATATTTGTGGGCTAATAATTAATTGAAACCTAAGAAACCAGAGAGAGAGAAATGAAAACCTTTTTTGAGTAACAATTAATGGTTTCAATATCTTCAATTTATCAACCTGTTCATTTAAGAGAAACTTTAGTGCTGATTTAGTTTTCACAAATTCATCAAAATTTGCTTAAAGTACAGCGCATACCATTCTCTGGCTGTTGTGGATTATGGTGTTTTGTTTTTATCATTGGTAATGCAGAGAAATTGATCTAACAAAGCTAACTCTTTGAAAATAGAAGCTAAAATATCCTTTAGCTATTTAAAGGATGGAAGGAGGCAAACTTGAAAACAATTCAGTGTAAAATTGTGACACTGAAACTTGAGAAAATCTTGAAAAGTTGATTTTTTTTTTTGTCCCCCCTTGTCAATGAGTTCCTCTGTGAATATATAGCAAAACCCACAAAAGTATAAAATTCTCAATTTGAGTTTGCAGTAGTGGCTTGACATGAAAATGCACAACCAGCAGTTTAATAATCAAGTCACAATGGACAAAGTATTGTTCACTTGTCTACTCTAGATTAACATTTGAATCATGTCTGGTTATGACTAGGGTTATGCCATAAAATATGTAAATATTTTTCAATATATTTGGATTAATGTAAAGTGTGCACGGATCGACAACAAAAACTTGGGAACTGCTGATTTATAGAGATTTCCACCTTTGTAAATTTTAAATCTTGATGTAAGCCTAATAAATTAGGTTGTGTTTTTTGTTTTTATTTATGAACTTGAATAAATATTCTGAATTTATAACATCATGCATTTGGAGTTTATCTTTTGAATAATAGTAACACAAGATTTTTTTCTTGTAACCTATTGAAATCCTATATTTCAATAGGTTACAAGAAAAAAATCTTATACTTATAATACTAAACAATTTTTGAATTTGCAAGCAAAAAACATTTTTTAAATTCAGGAAACAGTTGAATAAAGTTATAATTATTGGAAATATTTAGATTTAAAAATGCTTTTTAAATTAAAATTAATTTGCTATTCACTAGTCTTTTAACTTACTGTATTTTTTGTATATAATATGATTCTTATATAATTCAAGTAATAAATTCTGAAGCCAAAGGGTCCCAAAATTGTAGCATCTTGCATTAGATGGGTACTTAATAATTGACACTACTGTTTAGATATTTCAAAAAAGTATGTAAAATGCACACATACGTATGCACACACACACACATATATATACTGTCGTTTTTGTTCAGATTTGAATATAATTTTTGTCATATTATATATGTAAAATATATGGTAAGAATATTACTAGTAATTTAACAGCTGAAGAATAGATCAGCTAAAAATGTATTGATAAAACAATTGAAAAGTTTTAATATTTCATAAAGAAAATATTTTGTTAGTTTCTGTAAGCAGTTTAATTCTTTCAACCTAATAGCAACTATTTACAATCATTCTTTTTAATGAAGCTATAGAATAGCTTTTAACAAAAATGTCTGCACCCTGAAACAAAGTTTGAAAATGTTTTTTGTGCTTTAATATTTGCAAGTTCACTGATAGGTTATTTGTGGGTTTAGTGTTCAAAGATTACAAATGGGGGGGGGGGGTAATATTATATTTGATACACATACTTTTCTATATAATGTAGTAAAATCTTTGATTTTATAAAACCTATCAGTCATAAAATTTGGGTATTCAAATAGGGCAAGGAAAATTTTTTGAAGGTCTGTAGAAAATTTGACCAGTATGCTCACATCATCAAGCTTATTACTACATAATTGCAGATGATGATAATACTTGGAGGAATCGTGGCCGTTATTGTCACTGTGATTATTGGTAAGTGCTGGTACCGGCAATGTAAGCCACTTTTGTCCTTGATTTTTGTTTAGCAGTATTCTGGAGCCAGTTTGCATGATATACTCCAAATTTCAATTCTTTCTAATCTTCTTGCAACTTTGCTTTTATTCCCTCTTCCCATTCATTTTCCTCTTCACATTTCTTAATCATTGAATATACAAGTATGTGTTACTTAATGTCCTTCTGCTTAACATACAACTATATATAAAAGTCCATTCATTATATATCAATTAACTCTCATAGTTAAGAATGTTAAGCCTCCAATCATGTTTTTAAACCAGATAGAATTAGGAAACAAGTATCAAGATTTATCTTCCAATTTACAAGTTTTTTTTTTTAACATAGCCACCATGTACTGAATTACTTTTCTTCCTTTTTTTTTCCTCCAGGTTTCTAGTTTACTTTTGATTCACTTATGCACAGACTTTTTTTTTTTTTTTTTTTTTTTGAAACAGCTTAGAAGTCTGACAGTGCTAAATCAGAATTGTATAAAATATATGGAAAAAATGTTAACTTTAGATTTGTTTGTTGCTTTAATTCAGCCTTGTATTGTCATGATTGTCTACATTTTTCTGTTAAGTCTCAATGTGATGTGTACTTGAATTGTGATATTCTCTTCTCTGATTCTACTTGTGCCTTACTGAAATTGGTTATCATTGTCTTTGCTTACACACACACACACACATCTTGCCTCTCTTGCAGATTTTGACATTATACAAATATCCATAGAACTAGTGCTATGAATTTTGTTCATATATCTGTAAATTTCAATTTACTTATCACTTTATATATAACTCATAAATAAACATACTAACTAGACCAATCCATTTAAGTAATGATAGATACACAATTATATTCAGGAGAGTTTTCTAATACCTACTTTGCTAAAGAAAGTGTGTTGAAATCTGTAGTTGATATATTCTACTGCCTTCAATTTCTCACATTCTAACAATGTTCTTTATCAATTATCTGGACTTCATCTTTCAAGGGTTAATGTATACCTTTCTCTAATATATTTGTGTGTTTTATCATAGAAAGAAGCAATTCAACTATCAACAGTTTCTAGAATACTTGTTCTTCAATAGCAATCTGACACAAAAAGTTTGAATAAGATTTTATATTCTTATCTCCACTATTAGCCATGTGATAAAAGACTTTTATTTATTAACCCTTATAGTAAATATATGATGTTAGTAATCTCAAAGTCTAATAAAATTCTATTGGTCAGAACATATTCAGGATGATGTATACTTGTAGATTCATCTCACCCTTTTTTCTTTTTTTCTTTCATAATCATATATTCATTTCTTTCAATTAACTATCAATGCACTTACAGTGTTCAGCTTAATATTATGCATTTAATCTCAAATTGGGATTAAATAATAACTGGCTCCAAAACTTCTACACAAAAATTATCAGGTGAAAGTGTTTTTATTTTTCCAGCACTGAATGCCAATTTAGATTATTATTTTCTTTATATATATTTTAGAATTTTCTTTTACATTTGGATTTTATTATTCTTAAGCACGCTATTCAAATTTGCTATCTTATCTCAATCAGTTATTTTCGTTTTTTTTTTTTTTTTTTCGGAATGATTTTGACTGTATACCACATTTAGCACACATGCACGCTCATTTTAAACATGATCCTATTTTTGATTTTTGTATTTTTTAAATTTTCTTTTTTGCCTATTAAAATGTGATCAACGTAACTTTTTTTTATGCATACTTTAAATATTCTTTTAATATTTGATCTTTAATTAAGCTCATTTATCTTTTCATTAATAACACTGGGCAACAGGGGGGGGGCGATATTCTGTCAGCTATCCAGGTAAATATTGCACTAGGCTAAAATTGAGTATGCTGATTCTGTAATCAGAATTGACTTAGCATGTCAGGGTTTTATACATGTGTGCATAATTCTTATGTTAATATGCTAGTACCTATCTACATGTGTCACGCTTTAATGCCTCCCTCCCAGTCCAGAGAAGCCTTATAGTTCAGGAGGTGGTGATCTGGAACAGGAGAGGGTGGAAGTGATTATGGATTATAATGAAAAGATGAGTTAAATCAAGAGAGTAAAAGAAAGGGAAATGTGAACAAACAAAAAATCAGGTAACAGCAAGAGAATTGTCAACTACATCATGGATCCTTACATGAAGAGTCAGAAACTGTTAAATACAAACAAATCTACAACAATTTGTTATTTCAGTGAAATGAATGAAGAAGGTACAAAGGTAGGAGGAATAAGATGATGGATAATTTTTATTATCAACTACCATGGAATTTCTATGGGTCCAGCTAATTATGTTTGGAAGTATAACTTAATAAATGTGCTGTCAAAAACAAAAAAAATAAACTGTTACAATTCCACCAGACTTTCTTTTTTTTTTTTTTTCTTTTTTCTTTTTCTTTTTTTTCTTTTTTAGAGGAAGCATAGTCAATGATTAATTTTGACTATTTTCTTTCTTCCCATGGCATCAGAATTTAATTTCCTATCAGTCCTTTTGCACATTGTTATAGATTAACAGGCTGAAATGAACTGCAATAAAAGTGCAATTTTAATAAGGATGAGAAGAAAAATACTAGTGCTAAAAATAAAACTTGTGTCCAAGAGAGATGAGAATAAAGGATATGTTTAAAAGGTCTGATTTTTGGGCTTCTATCAATCAATGAATCTTCTTTATAGATCACAGTAGCTGGAATGTTTAACCAGGTTTTTCTTGGGGTAAAGGGGGACATGAGTTTGAATCTTTATTTCCATGTCTCCATTGTTGTAAGATGTGTTTAGAAGAATGAAAAACTGCTGTGCCACCAACAAAGCCTTCATCAGATGTAGTAGTTGGGTATTGTTTTGGTGCTATAGCAAATTTATGTTATTAATAGTAAATATTAATACTATATATATATATATATATATATATATATATATATATATATATATATATATAAATTTATATTCAAGAAAAATTGAGGTAAGTGGGGAAATAACCAAATACATTATATCTGATATCTTCCCAAATGTTTGAGACACTTGTGCATTTAGCTGGTTCTCCTTTGTAGGAAACTAATATATATTGTATAAAAATGCTGATGTGCTAGAATAATTCTGAACGGATTCAGAATCAATGTACTTGATTTAGTCTTTAAAAAAAAAAAAGAAGACTTTTACTCTGGCAACAGGATATTTGTAGGCCAGTTTAAATTAACTGCCTTTTGATTGCAAATTTAGGTGGTGTCAGTGGTATGATCAAACTCTGAGAATCTAAGAAAGGTCCAAATACCCCCCCACACACCCACACACATTCTTTACAATGTATTGCTTTTTGGTTAATCATAGGTCACTGGCCTTTACTCTTGGCTGGGCAGCCAGTCTTAGAGAAAGTAAACTTTGAATTCAAAACCAGGAACTGGAATCCCACCCCAGTGCCTTAGGGTTCACTCATGGAAAACAAGGTTATTGGAGACAACCAAAAATAAACCATGTGGCATCTATGTGAAAGATTCCAATTTATGAATGGGACTCTCAGGTTACCTTGACCTTTCTATGCCACTACAGATTTACTATTCAAATCAGGATAATAAAAAAAAGTTTAAGAACTTTGATCACATTTTAACAGTGATGCACATTATCATTTTTATTTCTAATTTTTGTTTATTTGCACTTTTTTCTTTTTTTTCTTTTTTTTTTTTTTTTTTCTCCCCTGAAATTCTCTTTTACAGATGATCGCAATTCTCGTTACGATTGTAGTTGTGATTATTATCATTATCATCGGTAAGTGATTATTGGTTTTATAAATCATCACTCATTACTAAGTGATGACTTATACTCTGTGTGCACCAAGATCTGCCAAGGTATGCCAATAAAGACAGATGTTAGTATGCCAGTAATAGATTTTATAAACAATGTTCTTTGCATATCTAACACAAGAAAGAGAATAGAATTTTAATATTAGATGAATAAGATTATGGAAGAAAATTTTACTTCAATTTTGTTAATATTAAAACTTTCCAAGGATCAAATAAGTATACATACCAAATTTGATAACTCTGCCCCAAAACGGTTGTCTAAAGAGAATATTTCTAATATAGATTGCTACAAAACATTAAACACACAGATTTTTAAAGTATATAATCATAACTTGAAATTTAAGGAGAGCTAAAATAAAATACAAACTTATATAGATGTAAAAATTAAGACTTGCTAATTCAGAATTAAAAAGGAAAATTACTGATATAACATTTATTACTGGCATGCTTTTTTTCCCCCTAAAAGTTAGTTGTGTGTGACTTGGTGTAGGTTAGCCATTCTAATAAAGGAAAACAGCTATTTATTTTTTTTGTCTTTGATGGACACTGGCATTATGTACAATCAAAGCTTATAAAGATATTTAAATGGATTTCTTATTAAAATGCAGAGGTTAGCTAAACTAAACTTTACATGAGTAAAGTTTATTGGTGTGCCTTGGCAGGCATAAAAAAAAAAATCTTAGTAATGCTGGTGGTATTCCTTTTTGTGGTCACTGGTACTAATACTGCATTCAGTATCTACAACTTCTCAATTGCTTGCATTATTTGGTCTTTCTTGATTGGAACTATTTATTCTGTCGTTAATTGCTTTTATACCAAAGTAGCTCTTCCTTTTTCATGTTGCTTTCATAATTTAAACAAATGTTTCAATGCAAATGTAAACTCCTTATGTCCTCCAAATCAGACAACTTGTTAACACAAACATGAGGTCTCTACATTTTTTTTTTCTCTCTCAGTGGTTTAATATAACAGTATTCTTTCAGATTGACTGACTTATTTGTACCTGGAATGGGGTCAAGAAAGAACAAAAACTTGACCAACACCCTTTCAGCTAACGGGCAAAATAGGACAAAAACCTAATTAAATTGGAATAAAAAATAACTAAGATATACAACACATACACGCACATGCACACACTTTCTTAAGGAAATGTCTTTATATGACCTCATTTTAATTACAAATTTATGCATCTAAAGTTAAAGGTTAACATCACTAAAAATTAATTCTCATTAAAACTTAACATTGTTTGAATTATTAACCCTTTTGCAGTCAGACCTATATTTTCATTGTTTTATTTCCCTGCAAAAGGGTTAATAGTATATTCCAGTTAATTCCACATTTTTTTAATACTCACATGAAAATTTGTAAATAAAATAATCACTTTTTTCTTTTATAAAGTTAATTGGACAAGGACTAATGCTTTTTATATCAATGTGATACTAATTTTTTTTATTGTTTAATCTATTTGGTTATGAAATGTTGGTAGAAAAAATACTTTATGCTATTAACAGTGAATTATGAGGAGTTGGAAAGGAAATGCTAAAAAAAACTTGATTATTCCTTATAACTTTAGAATTAATACTATCTCTTTCTTTCTTTTTTGTGCCTGTTGGAAATGTGTAAGTTTGAATAATGTGGGGAAAAATGTTTTTCATGTCATTCTTTCTATATTTCAGGGATTATATAATGAAGGAAATGTTTTACTTTTTAGAGAATTAATTTGAAAATTAAAAAAAAAAAAATTATATATCTCTTCCTGGTGTAGTTTTGCTATGCACTACAACTCACATACATATATAAAGTATTTATATAGATAAGTATAAGCCACTCATAAGAAGCTAGTGCACACAATTTTGTTTGTAAAAGGATTTATCTCATGAATATGAAATTCATTTCCTTGAAAATATTTAACAAAGAAAATAAAAGAATATTGGCTTAATTCTATTTAAAGCAAATAAACATTAAAAGCAAATCTTTTTTGTCTTTGAAGGCATTTCCAACACATGCCTCAAGTCCTTTGGTTATAAAAACAGGAAATTTAACCATAACACTTTCAAGACAAAGTGCAGAGGAAAGCAGTCACCTCAGGGGTATTTCCTCTGGCCTATAGTAGCTGTTAATGATCCCCTCTATGTTAGAGTGTAACAGTTTGGTTAAGTAAATACAATGACAGTGTTATTTGTGTGTACATAATTTTGTTGATTTAGAGAAGAAAAAAAGATATCTTTGCTGTTATGGATTATGAGGAAGATTGTCCAATACTTTCTTCACCTTTTCATTAATCATTATCACATTATTTATATAAAGCATGATTATTTATAATGGAACTGCATTCCAGAATGTTGCAACCTGTAAAAATAATCACATTAGAAATTTTTGATTTTAAACATTGAAATATTAAAAATTTGTGCTCTTTTTAGTCTTTTGTGATATAACCTGCTGGATTTCGAGTTAATTGTAAATTTAATCCCTGACTAAAAACTAAGTTTTGGCATTTTCAATAAACTTATGATAAAAACGTGCTTTGGTGTTTCAGTAGTAAACATAAAATTTGGTAGCTATAAATTTCGACATCTTTGAGTTATGTGATGACATAGGGACAGACAAAAAAAGATGATTATAATAAAATTTGCTGTACACATCAAACTAATATTTTGTTTTTAAATGTATACTCATGATCTCTGTTTACAACTTAAACATTTTTTTTTTATTTCAGCAATTCTTGTATTTGAAATGTTTTAATGTATTTTTATAGAAATAATGTTATGTTAGATTATGTATAATTTGCCTATGTTTTAGCTTTCAGTATAAGAGAATTTACAGATATGAAAATATAACTTTTTATGCTATAGATATAATGTACATAGATGGATTTAATATTTTTTTTATATCTTAAGAGAATTATTTTTTTGTAATTTTAACACCAGTAAAATTTGGTAATTATCAATGAACAAAGTAACTTGAAGGCCTTACAATGATAAATTGTTTTAACTGTATTTTTTTTTTTTTTTCTGTATAATTGTTTTGATTTTTAATCTGCTCACAAAAAACATGGTTTACTGTGCTGTACTGTCTAATTTATATTAATATATCTACATCTATGTAGGACATGCTTATCTATATACAAATTTATAACATCATTAAATGATAACTTAAATGATAACACTTGGCAACAGAGATTCTGCTACTGGCTGAAAGATGTTTTAATCACATATTTTGTTTCCAAATTCTTGCTCAGTATTTTTTTTGTCTGTATTTTGTACACTGTACAGTTTATGCTATTGGTAGTCTAATTCCTTTTATATCAAAGTTTACTTAAGTAATAACAAAGTACTGTACAAGTCTAAATCAAATATGCTCAACTATTTAACATATCAGGTGTATATATTATTAATATCAGACATGCAGATATGTCCTTGATATTATTCAATCAACTGATTTAAAAGGAAAAAAAAATGTTTTAATTTAATTTTGATTAATGGGTAAGTTATGTCTGATGAAATATCTTCTAAGTAGATGTCTACTGTATGGAAAACTTGTATATAGTTATGAACTTTTGTAAATGTTAGCTTTTCTGAAAATAGCTGGAAATTGCTCACATTAGTGGTGTTAGTTGACAAATCTTCTATTTAAACTTTGATAAAATCAATATTAAAGACATTATAGCAAGAGAAATCAAATAAATTGGTAAATAATATTTATGCTCAAGGAAAATTTATATGATGGGAAATAACCAAATACATATTTAAAAAAACATTTCTCAAATAATCTATGAGATACAAGTTCCTGTGTATAAAGCTGTCTTCCATTGTAGAAATTAACAGTAGTTACTTCTCTATGCTTAAAACTTTTTTTTTTTTTTTTTTCCCTGAAAAGAAAATCTTTTGCACGTCTACCAGTAATATAGGTTTTATATTGTACAAAATGCTGATGGGCTACAATTCTGAGCAGGAATTCAGAATCAATGAACTTGACTTAGTATTAAAACAAAAACACTTTTGCTCCAAAATCTTTCTTGCCCTGTGTAATGATATTGTTAGCACATGACCTACCAGTACAGTACAGTGTAGGGAAAATGTCACATCAGTCTAATATGATGTTCTCTTGTCCTTCTACGTACAACAGTCTGGGCGGCTACATAACTACCTCGTGACATGTAAGCTAAAAATTTCTTGTATCTTCTGTCAGCGTCCCCATAGCTGTTATTTGCACTATTAGCAGTTAATAATAATTGTTATTGTTGTAGTTGGTGTTGTCCTGTTATAAATAGAACCCCCCCTAAACTTTCCCCTCCCCTAGTCTACCTCAACTATATTGCTATTCCCATATTGATGTAAATTGTATTTTAGAGAGAGAAAGAGAGAGTGTAACTATTATGATCTGATTACTTTTCTTTTTTTTTTCTCTTGCCTCTTCTTGATTAAAAGAAAGTAAAATTTAGTTTTATAAGGATTGCCAAATATTAAGATTATTTTTCAGGAAAACCTATTCTGCTGTTGAAGTGAATTAGAAGAAAAGTCTTGTGTTGTGTCTGTATAATGTTGTTGAATATTCTTATTAAACCTAAGGTTTAATCTATTTAAAGAGATTCTTTCAAATTTTTATATTTCCACTCGATTCTTGGTGCATGATTTTATTCATTTCACTTTTTTAATTTATTTTAGTCTGTTTTTTAAATGCAATCAAAATTGCTCAATTTCATTTTTTATTTTCAATCTTGGATATTTTTGGCAATGCACCAAGTATCACCAGTATTGGCAACAATTTATTCAAACCAGTATTTTCTTTCATCTTAGTTTTTAGTTGCTGCTCTTATTCTTCTTCTTCTTCTATTATTATTATTATTATTATTATTATTAATATTACTTGCTCAAGCCATCAATCTACAATGTAAAAACAGCCTGGTTTAGAAATAACAAAAGATAACCACTCAGTAAGATTTAAATTCCTTTTGCTGTGGGGGAAGTCTGGATAAATACAATTATCTTAACCAACTAGAATATTAAAAAAACAAAGAAAAAACAGGTTGGCAGTGAGAGCAAATCGGACTTTTTTTTCTTTTTTTTTCAAGATTTTCTTTAATTTTCAGCCCTTTTCTTCTCTCCATTAGTAATATTAACTTTTTTTTTTCTTTTGTGGATGAAGCATTGTCAACCATGAATTTTTTAATAGAATTTTCCTTTCACCATAAGTTTTAGTGATTTTTTTTTTTTTTTTTTTTGTGAGACACTTGATCAGTGAATCTATGAAAAATAATAAAACAGGTTCAGAAATAATGAAGTAAAATCTCTTAATGAGATTTATATTTGCATTCCTTTTGGTTTATAATGCTTCATCAAAAGATACTTTATATGACAACAAGAATGAAGACTTGGTTTTAAAGGTTTGATTTAGGATTCTGTAACTCAATTCATATAGCTGAAATAAAAACCTAGTTGAATATACCAGCTTCTCTAAACTGGTATATTTAACAAGTCTTCCCTGCGGCAAAAGACCTTTTTGAGCTTGAATTTTACAACTTATTCATCATTATTTCTAATCAGTGCTGTATCCTTATGGTCGTAGATTGTTGACCCAACCAAGTTGCAATTTTAAAGAAATAGATAAATTTAAAAAATTAAACCAGTGTTTCTCAAAAATTTTGATGTCAGATTTAAACTGAAACCCACAAAAATATTTGTGGGCTAATAATTAATTGAAACCTAAGAAACCAGAGAGAGAGAAATGAAAACCTTTTTTGAGTAACAATTAATGGTTTCAATATCTTCAATTTATCAACCTGTTCATTTAAGAGAAACTTTAGTGCTGATTTAGTTTTCACAAATTCATCAAAATTTGCTTAAAGTACAGCGCATACCATTCTCTGGCTGTTGTGGATTATGGTGTTTTGTTTTTATCATTGGTAATGCAGAGAAATTGATCTAACAAAGCTAACTCATTGAAAATAGAAGCTAAAATATCCTTTAGCTATTTAAAGGATGGAAGGAGGCAAACTTGAAAACAATTCAGTGTAAAATTGTGACACTGAAACTTGAAAAAGTCTTCTTGAAAAGATTTGTTTGTTTTTTTTTTTCTTGTCAATGACTTCCTCTAGCAAAACCCACAAAAATATAAAATTCCTAATATAAGTAGGCAATAGTGGCTTTACATAATATCTGAAAAGGCACAATCAGTAGTTAAAAAAAGTCACAATAATTAATATCCATTTACTAGCTGAAATATCTCTCTATGATGAGTAACTACATCAAACTATTTGGCCATCTATAAAGAAATAAACTTTTTCAATTGTTCATGTAGGTTTGGCCAGATTTTTTTTGTTTTAAAGCTTTCTTTTTTTGCTATATATATATATATATATATATATATATATTCTTTTACTACTTCCTTCTTGAGTAATCTCTTCTTAGATAAACTTAAAGACTTATGTTGATAAACACTGATTTAATGGATTATAAAGTAAACATTTTATATGCTAATGGATTTGTTTTTAAATTTCTATTTGAATGTATTAAATTCTTTCTTTTTTTTTTTTTTTTTGTCTTGAATTCAATTTCAAATTTAATTTCTTGCTTGTATTTTTATTTCATGCACTCTAAGTTATTTGCATAGGTCTTTATTTTTTTTTTCCTCCAAGTCTGAAAGCGGTCATTAAGTTTGTCAGATCACTTCCTATTTATTGAATTTTTTTTTTTTTCTTTCCAATACTTCAAGATTTTGGTTCATTTTGGAATTTTCCTGCTCTGCTTGTTGAGTTGTGAAATTTACCTTGAAAGTATAAGTGTCCGATTTTAAAAAAAAAAAAAAAAAAAAAATTTTAATCAATATTTGACCTGAAATGATAGGACAAAATATTAAAATACATTATGGAACATATGGATATTCAATTTCACCATATTCTTGGATATATGTTTAAATTAAATTTAAAAAAAAAAAAAAAAAAAAAATCTTTTGTGAATTTTGAGATCCAACTACACATCAGCATTCAGCTTGGATTATTGGAGAATTGGACCTGTAAAAGTTTTGCAATAAGTTTTTTTTCCTTTTTATTTTTCTTAGCACAGTTTTTGAAGGGTGATCTCTATTTTCAGCTCGTTCAGTAGAGTATCTGCCTAGGAATCGCAAGGTTCTGTGTTCGGTACCAGCCCTTGCCAACTTAGCACATGAATAGTACTGCTTTGGTAATCTTATCTGTGCAGTAAAAATGGCATCTGGTAGCTGACGGTAGGTGTATCACTCCACCTCAGCAAAAATAATCTCCTTGATTTAACACTAGTGAAAAAGGATAGATTCCTCGCCGTTTGGCTGATACCAACAATAGGCCACTCTGATGATTTTATTACTTAATGATCTAACCAGTGCAAGATGAAATAATGGTTCTCATTGATAAAACTTTGGTTAGAGATGCAAGCCATAAGTTGCTTACAGTACCATTCTATTAAATGGTCACTCATCTACATACTGGACACTCATTATTGCTTAACTTCTGTGATCTGATTGGTAGAAACCAGTGCTTTTAACAATGGATGATGTTTCCCCAAAATTCAATTTTGTATATCAAATTTATTTTATAAAGCATAGAAATTTTTATATTTTAAAGCTTTTTTTTTTTTTTTTTTTTTTTTTAAGCATGGCAACAAGAGTCCCCTTGTCAAGCAGGATAGATTATTCATTCAAGATTATTTTTTACAAAAATAAATTGTTATTGTTATTCAATGGTATCTAGTATCTGTCGGGATATATTACTTTGCATATTACGCTCTTGAGCTTTTAGGTTGAAATTCCAAAAGTTTTGTCTCTGAACCAATGAAGGTGGAATTTCAAATATAACAAAAGTTTTGCAAACAACATGAACTTAAGTAAAGAAGTTTCATTTTAGAAGTTGAAATCTCAAATAACTATAGATTGTACTATTTGATCTCTTTGTTCACTTTCTATCCTCAAAGGGAGATTAACAGATTATGTTTATTTTATGGGGGGAAAGTTTTCTAGAGGAATATAGATGAATTTATTCATTTAAATTTTTAATGCTAGATAGTTTAATTCCTTTATTAGTAGTAAATGTGGTGAGCTATGTATAACTTTTTAATGACATAATTTGGGGTTTGAAAATTTCAATTTAGTTAAATAGTGAAGCAGCAGTTTCCTGCTGAATATTCTAAGATCTCTCTCTCTCTCTCTCTCTATTATTATTTTTTTTTTTTTTTTGTTACAACCTACCCTTTAGTACCCAATAAGTATACCTACTAAATTTGATAACTTCTCTGTCAAACTGTTTGGACATCTATTGTAGTCAAATGTTTATAGTAACAAAACTTAAAAGTACATTGATTTTTTTTTAAGCCTATAATCATTACTGGAAGTTTAAGAAAACAAAATTGAAATACAGACTTTTATAATTTGGTAAGAATAAAACAAATGAAAAAAAAAGACATGACTTTCTATTAATGAAGCCTGAAAAAAGGTCCATTTTTTAGAATTATTAATTAAAAAATTTAGTGCTGATGAGCCTTTTAAAAAAAAATCTGAAATATTAGTATCTTTTCTAGACCTTTTAGCACTCTAATGAAGAGGATCTGCCCTCTTTTTTTTTCTTTTTAATATATATATAATATATATATATATATATATATATATATATATATATATAATATATATATATAATTATACATGCCAGTATTGTATTTATTCAAAGTTCATATAGATACATAATATTTTTCAATCAAAATGCAAAAGTTGGCTAAATCAAATCACATACCAACTACAAAAAAAAAAATAATGGCATGAATGGAAGTGCATGAAGTTATTTACTAAGCTTAGCTTAGTTATGGCACAAGGCCAGAAGTATAGAGCACTTAGTGAGAATCTAACTCACTAACAATGGTCTGCTAATCTAACTTCCTAACCATTATACCCTGTGAGAGTGCATAAATAATATGATTATTAATAAACCTCATTGAACCACAAAAAATAAACATCTCTAATTTTAAATTCAATTTAATGAGCCAGTTTAACAAAACACCTTTTAATTTTTATTTTAACATTTTTTTGTTCATCTAATACCATCTACAATTGCACTAAATGTTTTTTTTTTTTTTTGTTGGCATGCCTCTGATGTTCTGTGAATTATTATTGGATCTTGTGTGTAAATGGCTTTGTTCAATGCATTTTACTTTGGTTTTTGCATTGTGTGGCTTTTTGTAAAGATACAACTTGTTGCACTTATAGAAAATCATTATACACTGATTATCTCAGACTAGTGTGTCCTCATCTTGACTGCTATTATAGTAACAATATTTTAACTGCTATTTATAGTAACAATATTTTGACTGCTATTTATAGTAACAATATTTTGACTGCTATTATAGTAACAATATTTTGACTGCTATTTATAGTAACAATATTTTGACTGCTGTTTATGGTAACAATATTTTGACTGCTAGTAACAATATTTTGACTGCTGTTTATAGTACAATATTTTGACTGCTGTTTATAGTAACAATATTTTTGACTGCTGTTTATAGTAACAATATTTTGACTGCTGTTTATAGTAACAATATTTTGACTGCTGTTTATAGTAACAATATTTTGACTGTTGTATACTGGCCTTCTTCAGGTTGTTGGTAACTTGGAGAGAATTTTTGAACCAAATTCTTTATTCAATCCATTGGCTTTTGTATGTATTTAGAGAATATCTTATATCAGTTAATTATTTCTCTTCCATTGAACTAAAGTATATTTCATGGCAACTCCCTTACTATATATATATATATATATATATATCATTTACATGCTTATTTAAATAATTAACTGATTAGTACTAATGAAAATAACATGATTGATATGATTATTTTGTTAAATGTTACAGCAAGCCTGCAATCATTAAAGGATTTTTAAATATAGATTTTTTTTGCTACTTGTATAGTTCAGTAGTGTACAAGAAAAGTAAATTATATAGGAAATGTAATTCACTATCCAACTAAAAATGAGATTTAGTCATTTGCTTATTATTATTATTATTATATACTGAACATTTAAGTCTAAAAAGTTTTATATATCTCATTTGACATCTCGAAGGTTTGAGGAGAGAAAGATTAAAGAAATATAGATGGTAGGTGAATTATACAATGAAGAAAATTTAGTAAATAACTAAAAATTACTTTTTATCTGGATAAGTATTACATTTTTATATATTTTGTACATTACTGAAGAAAATTTCTTTATTGAACTAATCTATGCAAGCACTTATTTTTATATATAATTTCAACTCCGTTCTTAAGGTAAACTTTAGAATAAATTCCACAATCCTGTTCTATGCATAACAGAATAAGAACAATCTACTGTTATGGATTAACTAAAATGTTTGGTCCAAAATTCTCAGATTACAAATTATAAAAAAACAAATCACTTAAAGAAAACCAGTAAATAAAATAACTGAAACATTGGCTATGACAACCAAGATGAGGAGACTAGACAGATTAGACGAGTTTTTAATAATTCCTAATCTCAAAAATTCAAACAAATTATAGACATCCTGTTATAAAATAGTGAATATGAGGTTTATGTCTTGCGTAGAATAGATATCAGGTTAGAACAATATAAATGGCTGATTTGAACTACAAACTTTTAAGACATCTTAACTTGGATCAAATGGTTTTTTTTTCCAAGTTAAAGTGTAAGCATCATTAGAATTGATACTGTCTTATATTAATGATCCTTTATTATAAAAAAAACTGGGGTCATGGAAATTAAAACTGCCAGAAGGAATTTACAGCCTAATCCATATTAGGGTATACCTACTGGCACATACACATACACAAGAGGCCATAATGGATTAGTCCATCTCAACCCCAAAGGATCTTATGGGTGTTAAACATTTTGTGTAGAGCTGGTTGCAGAGAATCCTATCTATGTTGCTCGGTTAATTTTTAGGAGAGGTTTTAGATTTAGAATGGATTGCATAATTGGTTTCAAAATTCTGGTAAAACCTGATTCCGATAGGTCTGCCTACCCCCCACCTCTCCTATTTAGTAGATTTGTGTCCTCCTACTGATTCGGTGTCGGATCATTGGCAACATTCGGTTCTTTTTTTTTTACTTATAAAGTTTAGAGTTGATTCTTAACAATTTTAATATTTGTGGTTCAAAACAGCTATTCATTTTGTTAAAACCTGCTACATGGTTCTTTATGTGTATGAGCATATTTCTGATTGTGAAATTTGATACCAAAACTTTGGTAAACCTGTTGGGTATTGCTACCCTTTGATTTTTATAAGCAACACACTTCACTTGCAGATTAACACCTGGATTATTTCATTGTTTTCAGTTAACTAACAGTTTTCAATCCATGCATTTATTTTCTAACATTTTTATAATAAGCATTGATTTAAACTTGATTTCTCTTTGATACCTTCAGTTTAGATGGTAAGTATATGTTATAATGATAGCTTATTGAAAAGCTTCTTTTGTTGAATATGTAAGTATTTATAAATAATATGAACTTGTTTACATCAGGTAAGAGATCAAGACACAGATCACAACTTATTATTTTACATTCTTTATTGTGAATTAAGAATTTATACTTATAAGAATCTTATTTTTCTTTCTCCTAAGAGAAGACTTTTCAGGAGGGAGATCTAACAATAATCTTGCAAACCAATTTGCAAGATGTAACTAATTGTATATAATTCAATTTTTAATTTTTTAATTAATGAATCATTTTATTACAATGATTACTTATATTAATTAAGCATTACTAATTAGGTTTATTGGTAGTTCTTAAAAATGAATATATAAAATAAATTAGAGATTAATTAGAACTAACAATCCAGACAAAAAGTTTTAAATCAGTTTTTTTTTTTTTTTTTTTTTTTTTGCTGCTTTCTATTTGAGACAAAATGATTACCATTCAGTGTGAATTTTTAACAAAATATTGTAAAATAACTTCTTAAAATCCAAGTTTTGACTTGTTACTTGCTGCAGATAGGTACTTTGGTTAGTATTCTATGATCAGTAAGAGTAACATTTAAAATATTTTTTTTTTAACAAATGCTATGTGAAAATTTTATAAACTATTTAAAAACCTAATTAGTAATTTGTAATTAAATGTGAATAATTATTTTAGTAAAAACTTTTAGTTTGAAATTTTAGATAATGTGTGATTAGTTACTTTTTAGTTGTTACAATGTTTGAGATCCTACTCTCCTTTTTTTTCCTCCTGAAAAAATTTTTTTAAACCTTCCTCTGAGTTTAATAAGAATGTATACCAAATATGGTAGCTCTACATCAAATGGGTTAATTATAAATAACCTACAAATTATTTACATTTATTAATATAATGAAAAATGCATTTATGTGGATACATTATGATAAATATTGAAAATTGAATGTACTTGTATATTTTTGTATTGAATATCTTGAATTTCTTTTAAAGGAAATTTTGTCCTTTTTTTATATGCTTTGCTAATTAAAATCTTTTTTCTCTTTCTTTCCCTCTCTCTCTCTCTCTCTCTCTTCTTGCATTCCTCTCCTTGGCATATGCAGTCTGGGTAGCCAACAAATATGGCTAACGGTAGATTTTATCAATACTTTTAGATGTTGTCTATTTATAAGGGTTGATTGAATAGTAAGGTCTCCTACCTCCCATAGTTGTGCTTGTCAACAGTACAGATAATGTTTCAAGATCTTCAAAATGTCTTTAATATCACTTCACCATGTGATAACATTAAGTATAATATTATTTGATAATTATTGTTTGAGTAATATCATTTTTGTTACTAAATGGTTGTATTGGAATTTAGATATGAAAAACAATTTGATAATTAATGTGAATCAATTGGATTAGTATTCTTGAATTCTTTGCAATAGTAGCAAGATTAGTATTTGATGAGGAAAGACCAAGATGACTTAATAATGCAGAATCTGAAAAATGTCCCATGATTTAAGAAGTTGCAACAGCAACAGAATATCATTGAAATGTTGACAGAATTTCTGTCATGTGGAGGTTTTGATGCCATAAGCAAACTATCCTGAAATTCAAAATTGTTGTACATCCTTCATACAACCACAATTTTGGTGAAATCAAACTTTTTTTTCTTTCCAAAATTGAAAAGTCAACATGTTTCACCATAATGTTTGGAAAAACAAGTAACATTAAATGATGAACTTGTAAATTAAAAGAGAAATTTATTTTATTTTCATCCAAGTTTCCTTATTCTATTTTGTCTAATAAATTTTATACAATTGGAGACCTCATATAGCAATCAATCCTTGTAACATTTTTTAAAAATCTTTTCCTTAAGTAGTTGGAATTTTAGATGTTAAAAGTGATTGAATAAAAAATGATGAAAATGGCTTTTTATACAGAATAATTCAACAAAAACAATTTTGAAGAGTTTCTAATTTTTACTGAAGTATTTTTCATTGACTGTAAGATTCTCAACCAGGGTTGCTAGATGAAAATTTTAATCCTAATTCATTTTTTTACCTTTTTATATTATGGCTAAAATAAGTTTACACTCCTAAGGTTTCCATTGATCAAATAAATTTTGAAATTAATGAATAAAGTTTTAATGAATTTCCGTGATTGGTTAATTTTCAGTTGATCTTAGGCATTTTTAAACTTATCTAAATATAAAATACAATCTCTAAGGATTAATGTCTACTGGTGTAAAAGAACATTTCAATCAACACATTTTAAAAATTACAAGCATTCATTATTTTCAGTACAATCCTATTATAGTAATTAAACATTTAGATTGTTGTATATTAATGTAACCCTGGTAATGAGAAGCAAAATAAGCTTAACTTTTGTTACATACTCCAAAGTAGAAAGACACCAAAATTAATTCTGTTCAAGAGATAAATTGAAATAACAAATCATCTGACTTTGTCCTTTTCAATTAATAAGTGCAAATAAAAATTACTAAATTTAAAAAGCCATTTTTGATTCACATACAACTTAAGTTTAGCAAATAACTCAGTCTGTATATTTCTTTCTATCAGATTCTATATCACAATGTGTTAAGATGTTAAAATCTCACATTTTAACTTAACACTAATAATTGTACATAAACACACTTTCTAAAGACTATAACACAACTTATTACAGACTTTTCTTTAAACAAGAACATTTTATCCCCTAAACTCTTTAATACAAATGTTTATTTTTCAATACTGATAAATATTTGTATTGCATTTTATTGTAAATAAATCATAGTTATTTATATCTTAATACAAATCATATCCTTACTTTGCTATTAAGCCCAACATACCTTTCTTTGCCTCCCTTCAGTAAGTTAACTTGTCAAGCCAACTTTGTCTCTTAAAGATGAAACTTAAATAATAGACATAAAGTCAACTCACTGTTTTCTTCAACTAACAAAAATCAAATTTATTTTATAAGTTACTGATATGTATGCCAGTCAACATATTGACTGATATATAAGCTAATTATTTTTTCTAAACTTACCTTTTTCTATATTTTCTTTTCTTTTTTTTTTTCCAGTATGGACAGTGAGTAAAAAAAAGGAAGGCGGCAATTGAAGCATCTGGCTCCTGTGGCAGGACTCTGATTGGACCAAAGCAACTTATATAGTGTAGATTTGTGGAGAGTGGATGAATGGATGAACGAACTCAACTGGATGTAGAAAGGGTGGGGGGCGTGCAGTGTACACATCCGTGGGCTTTGTCTGTATATTTGTTCTGCTCTTTGGTGTATATATACATATATACATATATTATCATTATTACTAATATGATAATTAAAATTACTGTTTATTATTACTATTATGATTGTAAAGATACTGATCTGAGATATATCTTCTCTTTCTTCTCCTTTGTACATGATTGAAATCTGAAGCTATCCCATGATTCTCTTCTGTCTTATGTATGTATGAGTGGATGTTTCTTGGTCTTATATTTCTCTTATGCCTTTGTTCTGCATGCATGTGTGCATATACATACTTTCTATTCAGATACCTAGACTCTCTCCTTCTATTCGCCTTACTTTACATTCCAAACTTCTAAACACAACCATGCTATTGCCCACCCACAAAATAGTTAAGGGGGGAACCGCTACTGATTCTTTCTTTTTCTTTTTTTTTTCTTCTTCCATTATTTATTCAATTTTTTTTTTTTTTCCAAATTATATTTTCCCCCCATTAGACTTGTCTATCTTTAAGTATTGTTGAAATTCTAACAAAACCTCTGTGAGTATTGCCACTTAACATCCAAAACAAATTTTGCCTTCCACACAGAATTTCCTGTTAGATTATTTTTATTTTTATTTTTTTTAATACAAACCTTGCCTCATATTCTGATCACACAATTTGTAAAACAAAGGTTGGGCTTACTTCCTATTGGATTTGAAATGTATTGCATAAAACTTTTCAAAATATAGCATCCAAAATATATATTTAATTTATGACAACTTGTTGAAAAAAAACTTATATAATTTTTAGTTTTAAGTTAAACTCCAGAATAAAATGACGCTGCTCATATGTTTATGTCAAAGGTGATATGACATGAGTTATACACACATACCCCTCCCTATAAGCACAATGAAACAACTATTAGGAAGAAGTAAATATGAATAGGATTTGATATAAAGCATAATGGTTACTAAAGTTACTTCCTTTTGGATATGAAATAAAATAAATAAAAAAAGAATAGCACTTGAAACCCGATATACTTAATACATATTGTGGTAACTAGTTGAATAAATTTGCAGTTTGTTACCTTTTAAATTGAAGTATCTAGAAAATATAAACACTAATAAATAAGGCCAATCAATTCAAAAAATGATTGGGGAAAAAAATAAATTCCTTGTTTCCACTTCCAGTAACATTTTCCCTCCACATGCTGCATTTCTTCATATAAAATAAAAATAATTCTTTATTATTTTGATTTAGTAGCTTGCAGCATTTACAGATTGTATGCAGTGTGTACTTAGGGGGTGGGGGGTGTTCAGAATATGAAGTAAGTTTGTTTTTTTGTTTTTTTAAGGGAGATAATTCAGTGTTTTGAATCTGAAATTTGTTTCTGATGTTTAAATTAAGGATAACCCACCTCCAATTATACAAAAAAAAAGAAAGATAAATTACAGTTCTTAGAAACTGTTGATCAATATAGTTATGTTTTGTGTGTGTGTGTGTATGTGCGCAAAGGCACACTAATGAAGAGAAGTAGATATCAGCACACCAGTACTAAATTTTATAAGCAATTATTTAATGTAAATGTTTCTATGCAAATGAATAACATTTAGTATTATTATTATTATTATTAGAAACATCAGTAAGGTTCCTGTTAAATTATAGATTATTTACATATGTCAATTCTATTGAGGATTGGAGGGTAACTCTACAAACTTTGGTCTGAGGTTACTTACATGATCCTCCACTTCACAAGATAAATAGGATAAAAATAAAAACAATTTTATATAATTATTTTAACAATGCTTTAAATTGACACAATTTAGACCAATGATACACCAAAAAGCAAATATGGAATTTGGGTTTGTCTTTCTTTTTTTTTTTTAAATTTACATTAATCTTTTGTTCAAATTCTGTCAATTCTGAAGCTGAAAAAATAGCTTTTTGTAATATATTAGTTAAAAATGTTTAGTCACAACTGAAGAATAAGATATATTTTGTTTTAGTGTCAAATAATGCCTCATAAGCATAATAATTGATTTTTTTTTTTTTCTACTGAGTTTCATAACTTGTGTGTATGTGTGTTTTTATTATATGGGTGAATTATGAATTTAAAAAAAAAAATTGTTAAAAGTGGAGTTATTTTTTGTTTATAAAGTCGAATTTTAAATTATGAATTAAAGAAATAAATATGGATTTGAAATAAATTCTAAGAAAACATTTGACATATTCATAGATTTTTAAAGCATATAGAAGTTTGTATTTCAATTTGAAGCAACATTTATAAAAAAAAAAAAAATACTTTTTTTTTTTCTTTTTTTTCCTTTCATATGAACTATTTAAAAGTGGCTGAAAAAGAGACAATTTAAAATTACAAATATAAACTTTAGTGATGGTGCACTGATGAACATATAAATTAATGACATTAAATAGTGGTGTGTCTTTGTTTATCTTAGGCACTCCATTAAAGGAAAACTGTTGTTTTTGTTTCTTTCCTTTTTTTTTTCTTCTTTTCTTTTTTTTAATTGACACCAACATTGTATTCATTCAGAACATATGAAAATACATAAAAATATTTTTCCTATCAAAATACAGAGGATAACTAAGCTGAAGTTTATACATGCCAATTCTCCCAGTAAGATGGACACAATAATCCAGCTGATTGGTATGCTTAAAAAAAATATACTATCTTGATCAAAATTTAATATTATATAAAGGATTTAATTTTGAAATAAGAATAAGTAAATACATAGTGTAAAGAACTTTCTTATTGAATAATTATTTCCTTTATTTCTCTTTCTCTCTCTCCCCTCTCTCTCCATGATTGTATTAATAATTGTTGGCAGTGACTCCCACAATAACTTAGTATATTTAGTCATGTTCTACCCTTTTAATCTTCCTACAAATAGATTGTTTCAAACTGATTATCAGTTGTATGTAGACTTCATCAAATGTGGACCGGTTCAGTAATAAGTGTACCAACATTTTATTTATATATATTATATACTAGTATAGTACTTTGTCAAATGTAATTATATATGAAATGGCACTTCTTATCTCTAGGATCAGAGTGTAGCTTCCTGGCTTTCAAGTTGGGATCCGAGTCCACTTATCTGTTCCTCTGCCTCAGGATATAAAATTTAAAAAATAAATAAAATTATGATTATATTAACATACAGCTTCAAATTTAAAAAAGAAAAAAGTTAGGATCAAGAAATTCTAGAGAAAATGCAAAATCAAATAAAAACTGAAATAAGGTTTGTCTGATTTTTGTATTTGGTTGTATTGATATTATTCTTTGGTCCAAATTCTGTTAATTTTGAAGCTGTAATTTAAAGAAAGAAAAAAAAAACTGTTTGCAATGTATTACCAACCTGAGTAATAAGAAATTTCATTATTATTGTAATACAAATTGTATTACTCTGCAGAACACCTAGTATTACCATAAAAATGAAATTTTTCATTACACTGATGAAAAACAGGTTGTGTGACTGATATGTCGCATAGTGTTTTATAAGTAGATAGTTATTCTGTCTTTTTCTCTTATCAGTTTTTCAATCCAGAAAAAAAAAACAACAAAAAAAACGTGTTTGTGTATAATATAGATGTGTGTATGTATGTGTATATATATATATATGTATATATATATATAATATATTATTGCACACCCATGTGTGTATACAAAATGACAAACCTTTTAAAAAAAAAATTTTTTTTTCTCCCTATATTCAAATTCCTAATTATATGGAGGGGAAAAATGATAGCTTACTATTCATGCTAGTTACAAAAATGTGTGTGTATATACTTTGTGTCTGTGTGTGTGTGAATGTGCGTTATTAAATAATTGGGGTAATCTTACTAATTACTTTTCTAAAATCTTTAAATCTTCCTGAGGTTGTTTATCAGGAAGAATATTGACTTTGTTTACTCTGTTGCATCAACCACTATATTTAAAAAAAAAACAAAACCAAAAAAAAAAAAACAATGGTTCGGCATCATTGAGCTGACATTGCTTGACTATTGATAAAAAAAAAAAATTAAAAAAAATGTTGAAATCTTCTGAGGTTGTTTGTCAGGAAGTATATTGACTTTCTTTACTGTCGCATGAATTGCTATTAAAAAATGAAAAGAAAAGAAAATGGTTTGGCATCTTTGAGCTGACATAGCTTGACTTGATATAAGTTCCATTGAGAAAGTGTTCACATGATATTGGAGAAAAGAAAATCTCATTAGATTAATTTAATATTTTCAATTGTTTCAAACACTTGATGAGTTCTCTGTCACCTCAAACATTATGTTCATGGCTTGTGTTGAATCAAATCTATAGAAGATATAAATGTTCGATTTCCTCTATGCTCATGTGTAAATAATGCAGTAGTTCCCAAAATTTTATTGCTTGGGGCACAATTTGTACATAAATTCAAAAATATATTTAAAACGAAAAAAGCTATTTATACATTTAAAAAAAAAAATGTATAACATTATTTTATTCAGTAAATTAAAGTTAATTATCAATGAGAAATAAATGTTAAGTCTTGCATTTAATGTTTATAGAAGAAAATTCAATTTGTATAAATATGAAGTGGAAAACTATTAAAATAGTTAAGGGTTTTGTTTTGTTTTTTTTTTATTATTATTCTAATAGAAACCCAAAATGTATTGGCTCTTTATGATTGATTTTAAAGTCTATAATCATTGGATATAGAAGCTAATTCATCACATAATGTGAATATCCGATTATTAAACTTTTATGAAAGGGTTGCAAAACCAAACGTCTATTTTTTTAATTTTTTTTAGGAGAAATAAGTTTTCCAAATACTCTACAGTCGCAGTAGGAATCATTTCTTTTATAGTGGTTTTGCAGGTATCTTTTTCAAGGTGATCATTTTGACTTAAAAGATTTTTTTTTTAATAAGTATTTACTAAATTTTCAATTTCATCCTTTTATTGAAACTAGTTTACCGAAAACTAATGGGCATGAAATCTGACTTTAATCTCTATCTATCTATCTATCTATCTAAATCTTAAACATCTACCCTGTTTTGACTTTTACTTTGATCTCTGATTCTTGACCTCAATCTTTATTTACCTTTGACCTCTATCTCTATTTTGACTATTTCTTCTAATCTTTCCTCATCTCCTACGATTTTTTTTCTCTTACAAAAGATTGTCATGTGATACATGTCCAAATTGAACATGTACATTCACCTCTGACCTTGGCATTCCTTTGATATTATTATATCCCTTACTGCCAAATTAAAACCCAACCTAAAATAAAAACAGCTATGAAATAGATATTTTACATTTCTCAGCCGAAAACATGCATTTTAAATTTGACCAAAAAGTAATTTATAATAAGGCTTAAAAAACTGAGCCATTATTATTTATTGTTAAGTATTGCAGTTTCCATCAAAATACTCAAGACTTTTAAGTCTTACTAGTTTGCAATAGAGTTGTAATTCTCATAGGTTGAAAGAGGATTGCTTTATCTGGCTGAGGGTGTATATCACCAGGGGGTGGGGGAATGCAGACAAAATCCTCTTTGTTAAATTAAAACATGACAATTTTAATGATTGATGACAGAATTATAGAACTTAAAAAAAAAAAAAAATTTCTTTATTTATTCCACACATTTTCAATATTTTTACACTTGTTACTTGAAAGATATGTGGAAATTTAAACGTTTTTTAATTTTAAAATTGACTTCTTTTTTAAATTTCCTTTTATTTTAGCAAAATTTATTTTGTTGGGAGAAATGAGAGGAAAATAATCACTTTAAAAAAAAAATTATTTTTACTTCAATTTATTTGTTTATAAAATGTAGGTAGGAAAAATCTTTCATGCCATTAATAGTGAGTAAAGAGGAATAGGTAAGTAGATACTAAACATTTTGTTTTAATTATTATTATTAATGTTATTAGTTTCTTGAAAAGACAATCTAATAACAAAAAGATTGCTATTTTAACTGATTAAAACATTTTTTAATTTTGAGTAACTCTCTAACAAATGTGAGCAAAAAAAAAGACCCTTTGCATTGTATAATGCCTTCCTTATTGTGGTCTGTTTATAAGATCAATGTAATATTTTACATCTTATTAATAATAAACTACAAATTATAATAAAAATCATGACTTAAAAATATATTCCCCTTATTATTTTTCAAGGGGTAATTATGTGGTACATAGGGTTTTGTTTTTCTTGTGATGGGAAACTTTTTAGTGCCCTTTGTGTTAAAATTTTAATTTAAAAAATAATCTTGTTACTGGAGTGTCATGTATTTTAGATTTAGATTAGCAGATTTTCTTTTCTAATATATTTATCAAAATAGGAATTTATTGGATAAGCTTATAAAAGTTGAATGATAGAATGAATTTGAAAAAAAATGTTAGGTCTTTTTTCAGTTTCAAAAGACAGTTGCTTTATGGGAAGGATATAGCGTGTACATTTAATGCTTCACAGGCAGCACACACTCAATTATCATCCATTTTGTTACACTTGTTCATTTTTTTTAATGTTATTTACTACTGAGATATTTTACATGAATTAAATTAGATGATTAAATAGTTAGGAATGGTTTTGTGAGAATTATAATTCTTCTAAATCAGTTTTGATTCCAAATAAAATTCCATTGGAAGTTGATTAACTGTATTTCTAAATCTCTTTAAATCCAAATCTTAATTTCAGATCCATGAAATCTACTTCATCAGGATATTTTAGAAATCCTATTCTTTTCTCTTGTCTTGGCTGTCACAGGTTTGCCCTCACTAAATCCATAAGCATATAGGGGGAGGGGGGGTCTCTTTGGTTAAACTAAGTGGAGGGTTTGATTTACCTTAATTATGCGCGGATTTAAAAAAAATTTTTTTTTTTTTTTTTTTTTTTTTTTTTTTAGCAATATACAATTGATTCATCAGTTATTTTAAAACTACTTTGATTTATATATATATATATATAAAAAGCTATCATTCAATAAGACTGACTTTTTTTTCTCTTTTTTCATGACATTGGCTTTAAAACGTCTAAAAACAATTTTTTTTAATTCAAACTAGGGTGATGAAGAAATTTCAAGAGTGTGTGCATTCTATCTCACATTGGTTAAACAATTGAACAAAATGGATTTAAGGGCCATGGATTTTGTTAGATCTAAATAACCAAATAGCTTCCTAATAGAAGAAATACTGAATATTATTTTGATGTTGTTTGAAACCAAAACAACACCACTTTATATTGGGGTAATACCTGTACTCATGAAAAAGTTTAATAGGGACAAATTTTCAAAGGTTTATCAAGAATTTTGGTCGACCAATAACTGGCAATTTATTTTCCATCTTTGTTTATTTGTTAACCTTTTTTTTTTCTTTCTTTTTCTAATGCTTTGCGTAAATTTTGCTCCACTATTTTGCCCGAATTTGGGAGGGCAGTTACCCCCTGCCCCCCCAACTTGTACATCCATGCATTGGGTGTATATGAATGGATTGGAAAAAGTCCAGACATTGAGGATTGGAAACTTAAATGAAACTAGATGAAATTATTCTAAGTGTTGTTCTCTGCCCGCAATTATCTGTTCATACTGGAGTATCTGTCTTTTTGACCTGATCTTAAAACATCCTATCTGCTGTAGGCCCTCCCATGTTTTAAAAAAAGTAAATAATAAAATGGACATAATTCTCTTTCCCTCCTTTTTAATCTCTTGCTCTTTATCTTATTTTGTCTAGAGCAGTAGTTTCCAAACTTAAAATATTTTCAAACATTTTGTAAATACATTTAAAATCTATTTGAAAAAAAAAAAAAAAAAGATTATTTGCCTATTAGCTTATAAAAAGTAATATAAATGGCACATCACTTAGCAATAACTTATTCTTTTTTTTTTAAATTCAGTAAATTGATAATTATCAGAGAAATATTGGCTTGATGATTCTTAATTTTTTAAATTTTTTTTTCTTCTAATGTTGGAATGTTCATGAGATTTTTTTTGTTTATTCATTGCACCATCTTTCTCTTGCATTTAATGTTAAAGAGAAGAAAAATCTTCTCATGAATATTAAGTTCAAAACTGGATGAGAATAGTTAAAAAAACTTTCTTTTTTTTTTTTTTTTTTTTTTTTTTTTTCCAAATAAGTAAATTTCTTCATAGTTGATTTGAAGTCCATAATTACTGGATAGCAAAACCAGTTCTTCACATATCAGATGAAATATTTTCAAGTCCAATCATAATTTCTTTGGTTTAATGATAGAAAGTAACAAAGTTTTTAATTTCTCTTCCAAAGTTGTCAAATGCTTTACTGCAATAGTAATAATTTCTTTATCCTCTTTTTTAAAAAATATTATTTTTTGCAAAGTGCACATAGCTACATCTTGAGGTGTACAGTGGCATTAGTTTAGAAACAACTGATCTAGACTATTCTGAACATGCCACTGTATAAACAAAATTTAAATCTGTTGATAAATGGGGATGGTTTTTCCCCCAAGAGAGAAGGAGAAAGAATATTCCAACAGTAGTTGTTGGTAGGAAATTGAGCAGTAAGAAGTTCCATTCAGGGAACTTTTAGGATACTAGTCGCTCTCATGCTGCTTTGCTTGCTTTTTCTTTTTTTTTTTTTTTTTTTTTTTTTTTTTTTTTTTTTTTATAAATCTAAAACAAAAAAAAAAACTGCTTTTTTTTTTTTTTTTCTAATTTTTTTCTTTTCTCTTAAGCAAGGTTTTTTTTTTTTTTTTTAATCTGCCATTTCTGAGTTAATGGTAATATGCATTATTCACAAATTGTGCTGTGATATTTTTTTTAATTTATTTTTATTTATTGCCCACAGATTTGAAGGTGAAGTAGAATATTATTTCAGTCAGGGTTTATGCTTTTCAATGCTATTTTGTCTCAAGCCATACCACTGTCTAACTGTTCTACTTTTTCTTTCTCAAATTTAAAAAAAAAAAAAAAAAAAAAAACTTTCACTGATCTTCTCTTAGTGTTCATTACATACCCCCAACCCCTGCCCTGCCCCTCTCTCCGCCCTGCCCTCTCTGCTATTGCTAATTTAGCCAAGCCTGTTGACTACTTTATTGAACATGGTGTGCTGGTGGATGTTGTCAATTGTGTTGTTAGAATCACTAGCTGGAGGGTCCTTTCAGATACGATGGGGGGAGGGGGTGTGGTTGCAGTTGTTAATTTTTAAATTGACCTTTATGGGAGGGGGGCGCCTAACTTTATTGTTGTCACATGACCTTCAGCAGCCAGTAGATGGCAAATTTTTAGTCTTTTTTAAATACAAGGGTTGATTGCTAAATAACATCTCCAGTCATAAAACAAGTTTTAAACCAGGTAGAATGATAAAGCTAGTATCAAAATAAAGTAAATTTTATTTCTCTACACGGTTAAGTTTATTATTTTTTTTCAACATAGCCACCATTTAGTGCTGCATATTTATCTAAACATTCTAGTCACTTTTTAAAAAAAAATTTTTTATGTTGTCCATGAAGAAGGTTTCTGGTTTACTTTAGATTCAATTATGAACAGCAAGTTTGACATCCAATAAAAAATGTTGACTATTCAATTTTCGGGAAGATTGTGAAGTTTTGAATATGTCAAATCAGGATTCAGCATCTTGTTTAAAATCATCAAAGCGGCCATGTTGCAGTCAGCAAATTTAATAGATTCATCCCTATCTTTGAATCTGAAAATATATCATCGCCCAGATTCTTTGAGAGTAAGGAAATTCAAAACGGTTCTTTCAGTGCACAAGATTGTGCTCACAATTTATAGGGATTTTTAAAAAATCATTAGCATGGAATTCTTACTAAAAGAAATAATTTGGTTATAAGATATTTTGAAAAAAAAACATTTTCATTATTCAAAACATCTGCATACTAAGGCCTAAAAGATTTTTTTTTTTTTCTTCATTTCTGTTTATTTTGCATCACAACAAGAACACAAGTCACATTACAGTCAACAAATGGTGAGAAACTTGAAATTGACATTTTTCAAAAGGAAAAAAAAAAAAAATTTCTTTTTGCACTCCCCATACAACCTCAATTTCAAACCATCAGATTTTTGCTTGTTTCTGAAATTGAAAGAGGTGTTTGAGAAGTCAACATTTTTTCATTAGGTGTTAAATTTGCTGTTCATAATTGGATCAAACGTAAACTAGAAACTTTCTTCATAGAGGACATGAGAATTTGAATTGAATGGTTAGACAAATTGAAAAATAAACTTGTAATTTTGAAAATTAATTTCTATATACTTTTTTTTTTTTTTTTTCTGCCAGTATGAAAAGTGTATCGACACTTAATATTATAAAAAATTTAAAGTACTCTTGTTCAGTGTTTGTTTTCCTATTTTTTTGGACATAAAATAGACAAAAAATATAAAAAATGCAGTGGCAAAATTAAATGATCTTATTTTATAAAGTTTATAGTTACATGTGAGTAAAATAAGATTCTTTTAACTTTACCACTACGTTTTAATATTTTTGCCTATTTTATGTTAAGATATTCATTGTGGATTTTTTACCATAATAATAATAATAATGTGCAGGAATGCATTTTTCTTGATAGTTCTGTTTTCTTTAGGTTTTAAAACTTAAAAAAAAAAAAAAATCTTGTTATTTGAATTAAAAATAATGATATTTGTTGATTCTGACATGGCTATAAAATTATTTTAAAAATTGCAATAATTAAATATCTTCAAGTTTTAATTTTTATTAATTGTTGGAATTTCATTAAATGAAGAGGGTTTGATTAACTTGAAATAATTATTTCCACAAACTTACAAAATCCTTTTAAAATAAATTCAGTCTTTAAAAAAACAAGTTAAATTCACTTAATTTTTGGTAAATTTTTATTTATTTAAAAAAAATTTTTTTTTTTTTCAATCTAGGTGTTTTTCACCTAAAAAATTTTTTTTTTTTTTTTTTTTTTTTTTTTTTTCATGCGAATTGTTTCATCACATTGTTTTATAGTATAAACATTTTTTAAAATGCAAATATCTTGGGTTCCCTATAATGGACATAATTTTTATATCAGAATTTTCTTCAATCTTCTTACAAATTGCACAAAGATTATAATGATAAAATTAACTTTTATATAAGCTTTGGTCAATTTCTCATGGCACATTGCTATTTCATCAAATGTGCCCCCGACAGCTTTTAGTAGTACCCCACTATGAATCTAAGAAAAATAGAAATGGCTAGAAATTTTCAAAAAAATTTTTTTTTTTTTTTTTTTTTTTCTCTTCCAAGTGAAATTTTGGGTAATTTGTCTACTACAAAAATTACTCAATGAATTCTCTGGAAGATAAGAGGTGACTGATTTTATTTGAATTGGTTGTTTTATAAGTATTGCTAAATTAAAATCTTAGCCTTGTGAATAATGCCAACTCAGTCAATTGGAAATGATTTTACTATAAAAATGATACATTTATTTTATTTCATGCGTATCTTTTTTTTTTTTTTTTTTTTTTTTTCTTTTTTTTTTTTTTTTTTTTTTTTTTTTTTTTTTTTTTTGAAAATGACCGGACAAAATTCAAAATATGTAAAACCTCAATGCACTTATGTTCAAAGTAAATTGAACAATCAAAAAAAAAGCTAAAAAAAGAAAGGAAAAAACCCCAAGTGATTTAAATCTGAAGTCAGAATTTAAAAAAAATTTTTTTTTTAAAGTTATATTCTTTTGTGTTGATGGCTTTTTAGCAACTTATATATAAGTGGCGCAAAAATCACTTACCATTTTAAAAATTTATCAACTTTTAAATTTAAAAAAAAAAAAAGAAAAAAAAGATTTCTTTTTAGTTATATTTATTTTGACTCTTGCAAATTACTTTCAACTAATTGTGAAATATAATATTCCTCAAATAAAATAGATAAATAAAAAAAAAAAAAACTTAAAAGTTATTTTTTTAAAATGGTGACTTTTGCGCCATCCTGTGAGTGTGTGTATGTGTGTGTGTAATATATATATATATAATATACATACATATATATATATATATTATATAAACCCTCTCGGCCTTGGTGATGGCAGCTGCATTACCTTGGATGATATACAAATGCATCAGAAATCTGATCTATAAAAGAAAAGAAATCATTTTAAAGGATTGGGGGTCTTATTTATCAATCAACCCTCATATATATATATATATATATACATACATACATACATATGCATACACAAAAATGATGTATGTGTATTTAGTCAGCCATGATGTATAATACTAGCAGTGTGTGTAGTGTAAACCGTTCTATGACTACTATGACTACTGATGAATTGTCTGACTAAATGTGGATTCCTTAAGGCGTACGTCCTACGGATGGTCAGATTTATACATATACGCATACACACACTATCATGCAATTTACATGCAGATGTTCACATCCCTAGCTTGAACACTTTTGTGTTTCTATTTTACTCACTTAACCTTTTTGTTTTTGTTAACTTTTTTTTTTTATTATTATTATTATTCTTTTCTATTCTATTTTTAATTCTAAATTTATTTCAGTGGGGGCACCCCTGTTATGATGCACAAGTTGTTATCTTAGACTTGTAGTTGTTCATAATGAAGAAAATGTAATAAAGTTTGTGTTAATTTAATCTGTGTTTTTTATTTATTTGTTGGCAAATCCACTTCATATATTAATAAGTCATCCACATACGTGTTTCGTCGTTTCACGCCTCTTCAGTGTGGCTAGACACAACAACTATCCTTGGCTAGGGTCGAACTCCGACTGACTGTTTGCCAGCCTGATTTCTTATCCCCTCGGCCACTGACAGCTGCTGTAGAGGGGCTGGTGTTTAAACTATTAAATATATAGGTTTGTTTATATATTTTACAACCACAGAGAGATCTAGTTAGCAGGCAAACGATCAATGCTTATATGAAAGTTAATTTTAATCACCCCTTAGAAAGCTCATACCAAAGTTATGGGAGCATATATATATATATATATATATATTCCAACCCCTCCGAACAAGCAAGATGCGACACAAGGTCAATTTCCTAAGTGGCGTTTAACAGGTTTTCCTTCTAGACAGGTAGCCTTACCAAGTTGAAGAGCCCTGTCTGCCCTACTATTTTAGCTTGAAGGAGTATAGTTTGATTCATACCTTTCCCAAGGGTATTAGTGCGATGTGAAATGAAAACTGTTTCGTCCAGGATTTGAACTCTGGTCAACGAGTCCATTTCCTACGACTCTTAACCATTATGCCACGCGCCTCACTAACAATTACCCAATTTGTGCTACTCATACGCTGAGTTGGTGGGGACCAGTATTGAACCAGGAACCTTGCGATTCCTAGGCGGCTGAGCTAAACCAGTTCTTTAAACATATAATGTATGTGATTCCTTAACCTCTAGGCACAGAATAACCCTAGATGGGTTGGAATGCCGTTAAGATTAATTAACTTAGCAATAAAAGATTAAGTTATACCTCTGAGCATGACCAATGAGGGTTTAACAGATGTAATAAAAATTTGGACATTTTCTCCAAGTTTAATCCAAGACCTTTTTGTTGCAATTTTGAGCAATCATAAATTGTGAACATACCTGTAGTGTATGTAGCGAGATGGAGTGTTGCGAGAACTACTATTAGAAAAGAGAGTAATAAGAGATAGTAAAAATTTAAAAAAAAAAAAGTATGAACATAAAAATGCCTGTCGTGAATTTGACCGGGGCATGACCCCCCTGAAGGGAGAATTGAATGTCAACCGGAAGTTTCAGATGTTGACCGGAACCAGAAGTCACGTGGAACAACAAAGAAAAATACCGGCCTCTTTTTGCTTTCAGACGCGTAGTGTACAGACCGGATCTCTGGTCCCAGTTGTGGGATCGCAGTAATTTAATAGTGTCCTCTCTCTCTTTCTCTCTGCCTTTCCTCCTCTTCCGAACAGAGCCCACGAGACCAGCCCTGGAAATAAAAGCTAAGCAGCTTGTGACGATATATTTCTCGCGTTGTACTTTTTTTATCAACAAGATGACCACCACGTGCCGAACACCTTTTTAGTGGCGTGAATTTGGAGGCACGTTGACAAGACCTGCTATACGACGTATATCACTATTAGAACGTCACATATCCATTTTGGGACTGTGAATATATCGCTACCACATTACATGTAGTCGATGCCGTAGTGTCCAAAAAAAAGATATTTCATCTACATCTGTGCGAGTGGCTAAGCAGGCCAATCCTTGAGTGACAGTCTTTGATACACTGACTGTACACAAACAGTGGGGCTGCTGTTTTCTCTCCTTTCTTCTGGCTCTCTTTGCTGTGAAGGCTACTCTCCTCTTTATGCCTTGTTTGACGTTGAGGTGCCAGGCCGCTCAATTTTCTGCATTTATCCTCTTATAAAAATCAAAATATATTTTTAATTTCTTGAATCTGAATCCTACCATTATGTTTGGTGTCGAATCAATTTTTATCTATTGGATTTATAATTAATTTATGGGGGTCAAGCCATTGATGTTGGAAGACCTCAAACTCCCCAGTGATCCAAGCCACCGACATCACTGACAACACTCCAGCATTTTAATTTTTGTTTTGTTTTCCCCAATCTCCTATTTTATACAAGTACTGAAAAAGTCTCTGATTTGCTGTTGTGTATCCCAAGGCCATTATATAAGAATTCTTGAACTATTCATTAAATTACACAGAAAGAATCTGGAAAGGAGGCAGCCTAATGACAGGTCGGGGATACCAGTTGAATAGATATGATGTTACAAAACCCAAAATCTGTCAGGATACCAGGGTTACATCACTGATGACATTCTTTAGTGCATTTCAATGATGTTTAACAAGACTATAACTCAGTTGTGCATGCCCGCTCTGTGCTTAGATTCAAAATGTAGCTCACTATAACTACACACTTATCAGAGAAACAGCTACAAACATGAACAAGGAAATAAAACAGAAAAAGTCATTAATATGCAGTAAATGCAAAACATATTGGATACTTTGCATAAAGTTTATGATAATGTTATTAAAAACTGAACCATTTACTTTGGCCCTTAATTAGGCTAGATGGGTGGTTGGAGAGGCCCCCTCCAATCAATCAGCTGGTCACGTCAAGCCCTAGCACCTATATGATTGTTCTGATCATGTGGATGGCAATTCCCAAACCTATTCTATCATGTGGGCTAAAAGGTCATCCTACTCGTGGTGAACGGGTTGGCTATGATAGGCGTCCCATCGTGGTGTAATAATCAGCTGACTTTACTTTACCTTTTATTATTATGGAGATTGTGTGTATGTCTGTCTGTAATCGAAACTATATAATTACTCAAGTATCAATTCCATTTGTTGTTTAACGTCACGTTCTCCATGATTTTCTTATTTAAAACTCAATTATCAATAAAAAGTGTTTTAGATTATTAATACTGTTAGCTTTATCTACATTTTATTTACCTCGTACCCCACTTGTACAGGTTAGGCACAAGGCCCTATTAACGTGGGACCACACACAAACCGAAGCTCATGGGTGGCAGCTGAAAAACTGAGGTTCTTAGTGTCCTGGGTAGGCCCCCCTCCAATCAATCAACTGGTCATGTCAAGCCCTAGCGCCTATATGATTGTCCTGACCATATTGATGGCAATCCCCAAACCCATTCTATCATGTGTGCTAGAAGGCAGTGGCTGAGGTTCTTTGTGTCCTGGGTTTTGATGTTAAACTGCATTTAGTGGTGGGGTTCCAATTCTGGATCTATGGGGAATGTGAAGTACCTCCTTCCTTGACATTACTCCCAGGTGCAGGTAATTTATGAGGAAGTGCGTCCAGGTCTCCTGCCTTAAAAATTGCTGCCCGGTGACTATTAAAATAACGACCCCAGCTATGGTGTTACTTGAAAGAAAACAACCAACTTAGGGCATTAAATGTATTGGGGTGGGTGGGGGGGCTTCTCTTTTTTGTCGTAATTCATATTTATTTATCAAACAAAGTAAAAAAAAATGATCAAATTGAGGTAGATAGATAGATAGATAGATATCCATCTTCATATCTAAACAAGAATTACGACAAATTACGATAAATAAACAAGAATTACTACAAATTTCTATAAATAAATAAGAATTACGACAAAAAAGAGACCCCCCCTAAAATACATTTAACGCCCTAAGTTGGTTGTTTTCTTTCAAGTAACACCATAGATGGGGGTCGTTATTTTAATAGTCACTGGGCAGCAATTTTTGAGGCAAGAGACCGGGACGCACTTCCTCATAAATTACCCAGGTGCACTCTGACCTTGAGTGGTAGTACCTTTTAGTGTCCCTGTATGCACAAATAACAACCGTACTCTTCAAAGAATGAATAAAACAAAAATGTCTTTGGCATAAGATAACCCCAGGTGGATTGACATGCCATAAAATCCAACCGTTGTCATATTTTTTGTATTTTCAAATTTTGGTCAATGTTCACAAATCCAGAAATGAAAAGATAATTCCACGATGTATGTGACAAATTTATTTGTTCATGGATCTGGCATTTCCATAGCACAATTTAAAAACTGTTACTTATTTCATATCAGTAGTGCTCTAAAGCTTCCCTTGGATGAGTACTCTGGGATCATTCATTGTTTTGGAACAAGCCTCATTAGCAAAGCTTCAGAATTAGCACCCCACCCCTAGATGCTGTTTAGTTTGGGTTTGGTTTGTTTTGTTTTACGGCATATCAACCTCAGTGGGTCATTTAATGCCGATAAAGTTTTGAAATAAATCAATTCTTAATGGATAATACAATTTTTTCATAAATACATTTTTCTATTTAACCCATAGATGGGACCCTAACAGGTACTACCACTCCGGGTCAGAGTGGACCAGGGAGCAATGGTGATGAAGGGGTGCTCCACATTCCCCAAACCTCCAAAACTGGAACCTCACCATCAGATAGAGTTTAACGTCATTCCCAGGACATGTAGACCCGCAGCCACCGCCTTCTAGAACCCATATGATAAAGAGGGTTGGGGCTTGCCATAAGGGCAATAGGGTTGATGCTGTTTAGCATCATACACAGTAGGCTACAGTCCCAGAGGTGAAAAGTGCTTTACTTTTTAAAATCCATCGGATGTAAATGATGGCTAAATAATTTTTACGTAATGATTAAGATAAAATCACAAAAAAGTATACTTACTTTTCGCACATAGGTTTCTTGGTTTCCTAATTAATTAATTAAGTTTTAAATAAGTAAAATACGTAAAATAAGTTTGATTCTATTAGGGAACCCGGTAATTTATGAGGAAGTGCGTCACGGTCTCCTGCCTCAAAAATTGCTACCCGGTGACTATTAAAATAACGACCCATCTCAGTCTATTCAAAACTATCCATCTTCATATCTATCTATCTATCTCAATTTGATCATATTTATCTATATTACTTTAAATACTAAGAATTTTTTTTATTCATGTTTGTTTAATGTCTTGTTTTTAGTTTAAATAAACAAGAATTACGACAAAAAAAGAAGCGACCCCTCCCCAAATACATTTACTTGTCGAAAATATCTATCTCCATTTGTTTGTATCTATCTATATTATTTTGTTTGTTTATCTACCTATCTATCTCAGTCTATTCCAAACTATATATCCATCTTCATATCTAAACAAGAATTACAACAAATTACGATGAATAAACAAGAATTACGACGAGCTGGGGTTGTTATTTTGATAGTCACCGGGTAGCAATTTTTTGAGGCAGAGACCGGGACGCACTTCCTCATAAATTACCGGGAACCCAAGTAATCTTGCTGATTTTAGAGTAATTTGTCGGAGGAATCAGCTAAAGTACCAGATGAAACTTGCAGAAATGCAGTAGCATTATATCTAGATAGATAGAGAGAGAGAGAGAGAGATTATAGCATTTATAATTAGTAAAGTTTACACAACTATTTATTTAAGGTATGGGGGGGGAGGGGCTTAGTATAATTATTATCGTCACAGGCAAATGGAATCAGCAAGCCATGTTTAACTCTTAATATCCTGTTAAGAATTTTCTAAATCCAGATCCCCATTCCTATAAGGATTTATTAAAAAAAGTGGCTAAAAATGGCTTTTTCATTTAAAGTTACCTGTTATTTCCCTTAAATCAAAGACTTCTAAATATGTTTAATATTACTTTTAAACAAAGTCCAGATCCCCATTCCTATAAGGATTTATCAATAAATGGCTAAAAATGGCCTTTTCATTTAAAGTTACCTGTTATTTCCCTTAAATCAAAGACTTCTAAATATGTTTAATATTACATTTAAAGAAAGGTTATCATTTGAGTAGATTAGGAAAATGAATGTGACTTCCAGCCGGGTGGAATGAGGCGGTATAGGATGTTAAGAGTTAAATCCTGAATGAGGCTCTTTGCATTTCATTTTGTGCTAATGCCCCTGGGAAAAATAGGAATCTATCTGTTCCCCCCCCCCACAGCTATGGGAAAATAGTAGGGCAGACTGGGTTCTTTAGCTTTGATTAGGCAACCAGCCTAGAATTCAAACCAGATTTACTCCACTTAAAAACTGACTATGTCCTACTTGTGGTGTAGGAGTTGGATAAATAAGTTTAACTTAAGGCTCTGTGACTTAAATTTTGGGCTGAGTGCTACGATTAAATATACTTGACCAACTATTATCACTATTACTCCCAGGTCCACCTTGACCCTGAGTGGTAGTACCTGTTAGGGTCCTATCTATGGGTTAGATATATAAAAAAATGACTATTAAAAAATTGAGTTTGAAAAAAAATGAATACCATTAAGACTGAATAAAACAAAACGTCTTCAGCATAAAATAACCCAAAAAGGTTGACACGATGTAAAGTCCAACCAACCAACCAACAATTGTTTATTTCTTCGGTTTGTTGTCTTTTAGGAATTTCTGTGTCTTTAGAGTGACTTTAGATTGATTCAAAAAAATTTTTAATACCCATCAAGAATGAATAAAACAAAATGTCTTTGGAATAAAATAACCTAACAAAGGTTGACATGCCGTAAAAACCAACCAACCATCCAACAATTGTTTATTTCTTTGCTATGCTGCCCTTTAGGAGTTTCTGTGTCTTTAGATTGACTTTTTAAAAAACTGAATACCCATCAAGAATGAATAAAACAAAACGTCCTCAGCATAAAATAACCTAACAAGGGTTGACATGCCGTAAAATCCAACCAACCAACCAACTGAAGCAGTGCCTACAACATAACCTTCAGTTCTGTAGCTTCATTGGTGTGTATCCCTCAAGAATGAATAAAACAAAATGTCTTCGGCATAAAATAACCAAACAAGGGTTGACATGCTGTAAAACCCAACCAACCAACCAACTGAAGCAGTGCCTACAACATAACCTTCAGTTCTGTAGCTTCATTGGTGTGTATCCCTCAAGAATGAATAAAACAAAATGTCTTTGGCATAAAATAACCAAACAAGGGTTGACATGCCATAAAATCCAACCACCAACCAACCAACTATAGAAATGAAATGAATGAGATTATCTGATTAGATTTAAATAGTTAATGAAGGAAACTTTTATTAAATTTATTAAATATTTTTCAGTTAACGTAAGGACTTTTTAACGTGGGAAGTCATGCGTGACCAGTGCAAAAAATGCACAGTTCATTTGACATTCACCCTCAGGGAGGTGTCAGGCACCTGGCAATAAACCCAGCTGCTGCCCCTTTTAACTCTTAACATCCTATATCACCTCATTCCACCCGGCCGGAAGTCACATTTATTTTCATAATCTACCCCAAATGATAGCCTTTATTTAAATGTATTATTAAACAAATTTAGAAGTCTTTAATTTAAGGGAAATAACAGGTAAGTTTTAATGAAACAGCCATTTTTAGACATTTTTGATAAATGGTTATAGGTATTGGGCTCTGGACTTAGAACATTCTCAACAGGATGTTAAGAGTTAAGCAAAGGGGCAGGTACTACCTAGGAGGAGCAGGAAAGGCCACTGGCACTATTTGTTTAACTTTACCCCACCCACCCTGGTGCACCCTGGTGGAGGTGTTAGGTAAATACATATAACCATAACCCTGCTGATGAGACCTAATAGGTCGAAATGTACATTCAGGGATTGACATTTTCTCGATTTGTTTAGCCTTACATTTGAACATATATGCCCGCCTAAATTCATTAATCATTAACTAATTAATTTTCAAAAATTAGGTATGACTTCAATTAAGCACATATCCTCCAAAAATTGTCGGCTAAAAGCCATATCAAATAAACACATTTGTTTGTTTACTACTCTCAACCATTTCTATATATTGATACTCTTGTTCCTTAATTGTATAACCGTTGTCATCTTGAAACTCCCTCGGGTTAAAAATGAGACAATCAAAATTGTCCAAGATGAACTGCAAAAATTTAAATCATGATTATTTGGTGTTGCTTATCTGCCGAATTCTTAAATGTTAAACCGACATAAAACCAACAACAAACCTTACCCCATAAATTTTCATAAAGTAGTATCAATATAAAATATGTGAAATCTACCCTTTAGGGGTTCCCAGCTGGCTTGGACCCCTCCAGTTGGGATGTTTTGGGGGTACTAAGTGCTGACACTGGGTGATTATCCATCTGTCATCAGAGTTGTCTGATACCTTGTCTTTTTATCACAAATTTCAAATTATCTCCCTTTGTGATTTTTCTTCTGATAGAGAACTTTTTCTTTTCAGCTGTTTTTTTTTTTTGTACACAGACACAGACACAGAAATGCACACATATAATGTGTCAATAAGATATCAAGATTTTTTGTACTTTTTCACACACCTTGTATTCTGAAAAAATTAACGTTCCATTCCTTGTTGACTTCTATCTTGGTAAATACAGCTTCAATCTTGATACTTTTATGACACACCTTGTATATATATATATATATATATATATATATATATATAGTATTCAATTGCCACTTTAACTTTTCCATCACAGTGTCATCAGTAAATAATTAAAAAGTGCTCAATATATAAAAAATATAGAGGTGTAATAATACTAATAATATCAGCATTTGAGGAAAAATAAAGGTTCTACCATGGTTTCAATTAAATTGAAATGATTTCTTCAGGTCACTACCCTTCGTTAAGTCGATGTAATTATTTAGTTAAATTAAATATATTTAACTAAGGAATTACATCGACTCAGTTAACGTAGGGTAGGGACCTGAAGAAATCATTTCAATTTGATTGAAACCATGGTAGACCCTTTATTTTTCCTCTAATAATGATATTATTAATATATATATATATATATATATATATATATATACAGATAAATGAAAATCTTAAGTTATCAGATATATCATTTCAGCCTTCTGCCTTTTTCAAATCTGGTTTCAAATGATCCATTTCTAAAGTCAGATTTGAAAATGATCTGTTTCAAATCAGATTTAAAAAAAGACTTCCATTTATTCTAAATCAGGAGGCTGAAATAAATTTGTATCTGATAACTTTAAGGTTTTCCTTTACTTATTTATTCATATTTTACTCAGTATGTGTAGAAAGTTTTGTAGAAAAAACAAGATGTTTAAAGTTTTGCTGACAGAAATCTTTTCAACATATGAAGATGTCTTTATCAAAGCAACATTGTAAACAGAAAGACGAAATAAATATACCATTAATCACGAGGCACAGAACGCTCTCGATCAGTACTGGAATTTTCAAATAATTAAAAAAAAATGCGTATTTTATTTTTTTAATGTTAAAAATAAAATAAATTTTATTTTTAAAAATTATAAGCATTTTTATCATTTTATTCAGTATATATATATATATATATATATATATATATATATATACACACCAACCCCTCCACACGAGCAAGGATGTGACACAAGGTCAATTTGTTAAGCGAAGTTTAACAGGTTTGAATTCTCCTTCTCCTAGACCAGTTGCCTAACCAAAGTTAAAGAGCCCAGTCTGCCCTACTATTTACCCATAGCTGGAAGGAGAGTAGGATTCATACCTTTCCCAAGGTTATTAGCGCTATGTAAAATGCAATTACCAAGTCCAGGATTTGAACTCAGGGTGACGAATCCATTTCCCATGACTTTAACCATTACACCACACACTTCTCAGTATATATGAACATATGTGCATATATGTATAAAGTCATTGTCGGTATCAGCCAGACTGTGAGGGAGTTCTATCTTCTTTTCACTTGTACTAGACCAAGGAGATTGTTTTTTTTTTAGTGTCTGAGGTGGAGCGCCACACCTACTATCAGCTCCTCACTTTACTGCGAAGATCCCTGTGCTACTCATACTCTGAGTTGGCGAGGAGCCGGTATCGAACCAGGAAATCTTCTGAGCTAAACTGGCCTTATGCATGTGTTCGTGTATTTATACCTACTATTCAACTATGCAAAATTCATATTAGTAGTAATAACATGAAATGTATTGCTACATTTAGGTTAACAATCAGTTTTCATTTGAAGGTTTTGTGGGGATTAAAAAAAACGAAAATAAAAATAAAAAAATAAAAAAAAAAAAAAAAAACAAACTCCCATGGAGCCGTTCACCGGAAATACGATTTGCGCACGTCTGACAAAAAGGACTGACTCCCTACCCAAAAAGGATACTGAAGCCATTCGAACTGAGGTCGTAATTGGGTCTAGTTGTTCCTATTAGCTAGGGAGATTTTCCCTCGCTACAGGCCACTTATTCCTTTCCGTCCACTAAGGACGATGGCGTAGTGTAAAAAAAAATTTATCTGCATCTGTGCGAATGACTGCAGGCCAATTCTTTGGTGCACTGAATGCACACAAACTGGGATGCTTTCTGGTGCTGCTGACTTTCTCTCTCTTTCTGGCTCTCTTTTCTGTCGATGCTACTCTCCTCTCTGCCTCACCCCTCTCCATGCCTTGCTTAATGTTGAGGCGCCAGGCTGCTCTATTTTTTGCATCTACCTCCCACGTGTTTGTGTCAATATGGCATATCCTCATGACTCTCCTGCAGACATCTTTAAATCATAGGTGTGGTCTACCAACCGATCGGGAGTCTTTTACTAATTCGTCGTACAAAAGATCTTTTGGGATGTGTCCATTTTCCATTCTCCTGACATGTCCAAGCCAACGAAGGTGCCTCTTGCAGAGTATGGAGAACATGCTATTCATGCTGGTATAATCCAACACGACTGTGTTGGGCACTTTATCCTGCCAACGAATGTGGAGAATACGTCGTAGACAACGGAGATGGAAACTATTGAGTTTCCTTTAGTGGCTTGTATATGTTGTCCACGCTTTGCTACTGTAGAGGAATATACCGAGAACCCACTCTTTGTAGACACGCATCTTTGTTTTCTTGGTAAGACTGGCATTATTCCAGACTCTCTTACTCAGTTTGGCCATGACTGTTGCTGCTTTCGCTA
>CM042179.1:48666349-48693849 GCA_023376005.1 Doryteuthis pealeii
TTTACCCAAATACCTCTTGTCTTTCAATACCGACCCTCGCCAACTTAGAGTAGCATAGGGATCTGTGCGGTAAAGTGAAGAACTGGTGGTAGGTGTGGCGCTCCACCTCAGATGCTAAAAAAACAAACTCCGTTGTCTAGCACAAGTGAAAAGGGGATAGACTCCTACGCTGTCTGGTTGATACCGACTTTAACTCCCCCCGCCCCGCTGACTTTACTTTTACTTTATTTACCATGCTACATATGACGGTCACTAAATTAATCCATTAACAATACAATAACATTTGGGTTATCTGCCCTATTAGTTCCTGAAAATCAGACACCAGGGAGTAGAGCCTTAAAAATCATCAGAACAGAACCCGCAGGCACAGAAGTCGGATTTTTAGTAGCGGCCGAATTAACCCGAATATACACATTTATTCGCCTTGTACCTTTCCTGAGTTACAGAAATTACTATTGTTACTACCTTGGTTACTTTTATTTCTGTTATTTTGTCAGAGACGTTCGATCGGCGGGAAATATTATATTTGCATTAGACAAGGTAACTTATCTTGTGTTGTATTGTCTCAGCAATTGTTTCTTTAAGGTCGCTGCTACAGTGTTGTCAGCCTGTAGAATTCATCGTGTGCCTTTCACGGGTGCTTGTCAGTTCGTTGAATGTGTCTGGTCTTACCCATGTGGGTGCCAAGACTAAAAATGGTCCGACTTCTGTGCCTGCGGAATCTGTTCTGAGAATTTTTTAGGGCTTCTCCCTGGCGTCTGATTCTCAGGAACTAATAGGTGCAGATAACCCAAATTTCTGATACATTCAGCGTTTCCATTCCTTTCTTGTGTTTCTATTTCTATTGAAATGCATTTGTTATTTTTTATTGAATGAAATATATTTATTTTCTTGTACAATTTCTACGGTGTTTATTAAATAAACTTGATAACGTCAGTACGAGGCGTTAGCGTTTTCTTTTCACTGTGGAGATTAAAATAAAATTAGGAAAAAAAAAACCAAACTCCCATGAGCCTTCACCAGAAGGATCCTCCGCACACGTGCGAGAAAAAGGACCCACTTCCAACCCCCAAGAAAATCTCTCAGCCATTCGAGTTTAGGCCTTAACTGGTTCGAGTCGCTCCTACTGGTCAAGGATATATTCCCTTGCCATTTGGCGACTATGACCCGTGAATAAAGCCTAAGTCACAAAACCACCTTCTGCCTTTGTCTCTTTCTTTTTCGTTCCCTGAATTCCTTCCTTTTCAACGCGACCTCCAAATGGATGGGGTTAAAATCAAAACCCTAGGAACATGCAACAAGAATATCCAGCTACTTAAACTTTAAAGCACCCAAACCACTTGCTACCCCATAACCACACAGACGAGTGGCAGTTACAGTATGTTCCTCTAGAACCACGTTTTCTTCTCCTATATTGATTGGACCGTGTGTAGAAACTTGCAGATTCTTTATAATCTGGCTCAAAATTCACCGGTACAGGTGAAGTGATATTTGCTTTCTCTTGTTCAATTTTTCCTCTGCAATCATTGATTACCATTGTGGGGATTATCTTCCCTTTGCCAGGAAGAGTTATCTTCCCGCGGTGTTGCCGTTTGTTCCCACTAGGCGACCTCTGGTATTTAAGCGCCTGATTTAAACTTCTCTTCCTCTTTTAGCTAAATCTCCGGTACGAGCACGTAGGTTAGACTACTGTCTACCCCTTTCTCGGTGGGGCTTCGGTCCCCTCCTAGTAAGTGATTTCTATGTACGGACGCTCCAGTCCTTTTATGTATGTATGTTTATGTACACTATCCTATTCTATCTTCTATTGTTTATGTATCTTGTTTATTCATTTGCTGTATTATATAAAATGTTTTGTCTCTCAACCTTATCGGAGTTGTATCTTCAATTATGACTTTTAAACCTTACACCGTTAACTGCATTTTGATATTTTCAAGGATCCGTTTCCCCCACAGGTTGCTCTGCACATTGTTTTTTTTTTCTTTTCTGAAATGTTAGCATTTATTTTAGCAGCTTGTTTTACTGCCTACTGGTCTCGAAAAAAAGGGAAGGCACAACGATTCTTTACTGATGCCATTAAGTTTATTTAATAAACACCGTAAAACTGTACAAGGAAAAAAACAAATAACATTTAATAACGGATAACAGCGAATACTTTTAAAAAGAAATAGAAAATCCTCGAAGAAATGTGAAAGCACTTACCGTTGTCGCCTATCCGACCAGTGGCGTAAACTCTAAAGGTTGTACGTAACTTCCCCTTCCCCTTTTCCAGTTAGCGTTCATAGACTGCAGAAACTATGTGGTCGGCATGAAATTGTATTAATAAACCCATTAAACTACTCTAAATTGGATGCTGTGGTTGTAGTTAATTTTTATCAACAAAAATAACTATATAAAAATAAGACATAATTAACTGGTCGGTTTAGCGGCAGTTACAGCTTGTAAGCTAATACTACATCCACATATTTCATGGCATGTAATTGTAATCTTTCAAATTCAGAAATGTATTTGGCAATTGATATTTCTTGTGATCGTTTGAATGTTTCAAACATCCTGCAATCTTCAAATGCCATTTGCCATGGTGAAAGCTCAGGTTTACACTAGATCAACGAAGTTAAGCAGCGATGGCCTGTTCAATACTTAATTGGGTGACCATTTAAGCAACAACAGGTATTGTAAGCAATTTGAATCCTTTGTTTATCCATGACTTGATTCGGCATTAAATGACTTGAAAAGGGTTGATATGACGTAAAACAATACAACCCACTAGATCACTGAAGTTAAGCAGTGATGAGCCGGTTCAGTACTTAATTGGGTGACCATTTAAGCAACAACAGGTACTGTAAGCAATTTGAGTTCTTTGTTTATCAAAAACTTGATTTGGCATTAAATCACCCGAAAAGGGTTGATATGCTGTAAAACAAAACAACCTACCTGCCTAGCACAGGTATAGAATCTACAAGGTTCAATAAATAAATAAGAATGCTTTGCTTGTAATTACCTATCACACCTGCTGATTTGGAATGGGTTCGGCCTATGGAGTTAATAAAATCCCATTGGCACTTAATAGTTAGCAACAATTGTCTCCCTTGTTATCTCTTCAGTGACGTCATATCAAGATACAAAAAATAATTCACTAGCTCTTTTTCTCATATATCTAAGGTCAGTACACACGTGTATGTTATGGTCTCAATGAAATACTGAACTGAACAGCGTCTTTGTTATCCTGATTTTCTCTCAATATATTTACAAGCACTTAGTTGCCTGTTGAATCTCGGTCAGTTAACTTTTATCATTTGATAGCAGAGAAAGTTGCAATATGAATCCTGAATGAAGACGTGTCTAAACGTAGTGACAAAAGAATCTTTGTACTCTTGACTTTATCAACAAAAGAACATTATGAAGATTGGAAATGGAAGAGTGAACTTTGCGAAATGATTACAGCTGTGAGTTCCAACATGGGGCGTCGGCTCACCGGGGTGGGAGGGAGCAATTGAAAGGTCTGGGTACAAATATAGAAAATTTCTATCTTATTATTATCTGCATTTTTTTTTTTTTCATTTTTACTTTTCATAGATGGCTTGTTTTAAAATTTGTTTAAACCAAAGTATTTTGCGTTTTAAGTTTCTTCAGCTCTAACGGAGTTCACTTGTTGAATTATAAGAACTAGCAAATATATGCACCCTCCGTAGGGTGCAAGTATTTAAGTTTTAATGTAATAAAATATCGTATTAAATTAGAAAGTCTAATAAGAAAGCAGATAAAAGAGATTCGAAACAGAGTGGGGTTATAATAGAAAAATAGAAATGAAACTTCCATAACTCCCGTCTTTCATTGCTGAATTTTACTTATTTAACTATTTAGTTAAATTAGGAAATAAAGAATAAAATCACACTTATCTTATCTTGTTAATGGATTTCATTTAAGATTCATTGGAGAGATTTTTGCTTATATTCATTAAAATAAAACCAAACAGTTAGAAATCAATAATACTAAGCACATATTTAATAAAATCACATTTTTAATATGAATATGCAAATTAGCCTTCCCGTTCACACTGCAAACCGCTATTTTTGTATATATAAAAATATATGTAGATATGGACAATTTTATTAATAATTGAGGTTTAAATATAAATAAAATCATGAAGAATGTGATGAAAATAACTATGTTAATTGTGACTCGATTAGTAATATAGTTTCGGTTACAGACAGAAAAACACACAATCTCCATTATAATAAGAATTATATATTGCCATATGAAGGGGGACTTCAGGATTTTTGAGACGATTAGGTAGATCATTTTTTTTGATAAACGAAGGACTCAGGTTGCTTACAGTACCTGGTGTTGCTTGAGTGGTCACCCAATTGAGTAATGAACAGAGTCATCACTGCTTAATTTTGGTGATCTATCAGGTTGTTTGGTTATTTTGCTTTACGGCATATCAACCCTTTTCGGGTCATTTAATACAGAATCAAGACATTTTGTTATTCAGTTTCTTATATTACTTGCTATTGCTTAAATGGTAACTCATCTAAATATTGAACCGGCTCATCGCTGTTTATCTTCAGTGATCTTGTGTGAAGTGGTGTTTTCAACATGAGTTGACCACAAACCCACTATTATATAGAAATGCACACAAAATTTTTACTTGAAAAAAAAAACTATTCATTTTTTTGTTTGTTTGAAAGTATTTTTTGATAAACGAAGGACTCAGTTTGGTTACAGTACCCGATGCTGATTAATAAGTGGTCACCCAATTGAGTACTGAACAGGCTGTTATAACAGAAATAGATATCTTTTATGATTCACAATCCTTACTTCACAATACATCCACTCGCCAACAAATCAAAATTAAAAACAAAACAAAACACAAATCACGGACACCTACCACGGAAGTTAACTAAACGGACCCTAAAAACGAAGAGACCAAATTAACACAGATCTGCGCATAGGCTCGGGCAGAGCTTCCGCTTGAAAGGAATTCCTAAACAATAAAAAATAATATTATAAACAGAATCCGGATTTTCGGCCAATAACCCCCCCCAAAAAAAAAAAAAAAATCATGAAAGGCCCTTCTGGAGCCTATCTCTTTACTATATATATATTTACCAACCCCGCCGCACGAGCAGGATGTGACACAAGGTCAATTTCTTAAGCGGAGTTTAACAGGTTTGAATTCAGATTTTTCCTTCTCCTAGACCGGTTGCCTAACCAAGGTTAAAGAGCCCGGTCTGCCCTACTATTTACCCATAGCTGGAGGGAGAATTGGATTCATACCGTTCCCAAGGGTATTAGCGCTAAGTGAAAATGCAGTTACAGCGCCCAGGATTTGAACTCGACGAGTCCATTTCCCATGACTTTAACCATTACACCACGCGCTTCTCTTTACTATATAACGAGCCGACTTAAAGCTAACAGCAGTTGACCGAGGGCCTCCACGCAAGGAACATCACCCGACAGGCAGGATCAAAGAGCCGCTATACCCACACCCACACCGCACCTTGCATTCCACAGAGCCAGAACTGACTTTTAACCCCACGCCTACCCTCATTTCACCAAGCAGCGAAAAGGAATTACTACTATTACTGCGACGACAATACTAACGATTCCAGTTTTTGTTTATTCTAAAATAAACGATTTAATCCAAACTTTCTCGTCCATTTCTTCTTTTGCAAACCATACGCTTTTAGAGATATCTCATTATATATATCAAGACTCATCGCTGCTTAACCTCGGTGATCTAGGTGGGTTGTTTTGTTATACGGCATATCAACCCTTTTCGGGTTATTTGATGCTGAATAAAGTAATTTTTGATAAACAAAACTAGGTTAAGAGTTATAGATTTCTTACCTTATTTAATGTTGCACGCGATCCCGAGCTCCTCCAGGTTAAAGTATCAACGGTCTGTCCAGGCTTCCAGTATTTGGATCGTTTGTAATCTGACCACTTCTGCAGATGCTGCCAACATCCGTCGGGAATACCAGTTTCAAAGCCCTATAAAGGGACGGGTTAGAGGTGTACGGTGTAAATTGTAGGAAATGGACACGTCGACACGTCGAGTTCAAATCCTGGACGAGGCTGTTTGCATTTCACATGGCACTAATATCCTTGGAAATTTTGTATGAATCCAACTATTCTACCTCCATCTAAGGGTAAATAGTAGGAAAGACGGCTCTTTAACCTTGGTTAGGCAACCAATGTAAGAGAAGGAAAGAAGAAGAAATTGACCTCGTGTCGCATCCTGTTCGTGTATATAAAAGGATGGGTGAATGTAAACAGAGACCATCCCCTGCATAGTTTCTTCAGGGGGTAGGGTTTTATCAATCCACGATCTTTACTCTGGACACGACACCTTCGGCAATCGCTAGCATTTACCAGACCTTGTGTTTGCGGCTGTCAGCTGACCAAATGAATGTGGTTAGAAGCAGTTCACCCCCAAGAAAAAGTTCCATTCGACTTCCTCCCCCCCTCCATTTGTTCTGTTCTATGAGGGGATCGTAGGTTTCTCCTCTGTTGGTGAGATAAATCCCGTCCCACCTTCCGAAGTGTCCACTCAGTAAATGTATTTCCCTCGTTTCCAAGGTAGTTGTATTTTTCCTGAGGGGAGGTCAACTGGCTTCTATCCAGTTCAGGCTTCTACGGCTCAGCCACTTTCCTCACTGTGGAATGAGGACGGGTAGGCGGGTTGCCAGAGACAGTAGGAGATACTGGGAGGGGTGGAGGTGTACGTTTGGCAACGGGTTGGAATTGGGGTTTTGATTTTTATCTGGGGTATATGTGTCTGAGTCAATTTTTTCTTGTGAAGGTCCGGATTGGGATTCTGTTTTTTTTTTCCTTCTTAGCCCTTGTGTGGCCGTAGTCACCCAGCTTTCTTTTTTCTCCCCCTCCTCCTCCCCTTATCCCCTCCTCCTCCACCTCACCTCCTCCTCCCCTTCTGGTTACTGTTCAACTAGGGAAAGGTATAAATCCAACTATTCTCCTTCCCGCTATGGGTAAATAGTAGGGCAGGCTGGGCTCTTTAACATTGGTTAACCTACCAGTCTAGGAGAAAGAAAACTCTGAATGAAAACATGTTAAACTCTGTTTAAGAAATTGACATTGTGTCACATCCTATTCGTGTGGAGGGGTTGACAAATACATACAATATATTTCTACTTACTTGAAATTTTACGAATAAAATGTAACCACAAAATTCAACAATAATTTTTAAAAATTAAAAGATAAAAAAAATTAAGGTGGTTTGTAGAAGTCATCAAAGTCATTAAGCAAGAGCAAAGCACAATTCTGAACATTAAAGTCAACTCAGAATTAACTGATAAATCCAAGAGAAATATATATATATATATATATATATATATATATATATATATATATATATATATATATATAATGAATAGAGAATGAAAAAATGAGAAAAGTATTGGCATGAAAAGGTGCTCAATGCTAATAAAGCAGAGCCGATTATAATCAATGGTAATATTATGGGTTTACACTCATAACTTGAAGTAAAAAACATTATAATCAAACAAACTTGCTTTGGTGTTAATGCACGCGGTGTTCAGATGAATTTTTTTGTTTTAAGTAGATAACAGGAGAGCGAAAATTAAGGGATCAATTAGGGTCAGGTGGTAAGTGACACAGTAAAAATTTGTTCAAATGCCTACATTTCGAAACGAGTTCACTTCTCACATCAGTGAGGGGGGGGGCGATGTGCAGTTAAAACCGTTGAGAGGAAGTCCCCGAAACGGTGCACATTCTCTCCTGATGATCCCATGCATTTGTAAACATCATTTGTTTTTTCAATATATCAAAATTCACACTGTCGGATTAATTTCCTTTTATTTTCACACACACACACACACACACACACACACACACACACATATATAATATATATATATATATATATATATTCAGACTAGGCATCGAAGCCACCCGAACGTGTTAAAGACCGACTTTTAATGATCCGGAATACAGTGCCACGTGTGTTTTTGCCAACATACCACCTTCAAAGCCACCAGCACTAGTGCACCGCCCATCCAAGGTGATAGCCAACGTTAGCCATGTTTGTGCTTTCCGGACCTTATCCAGTTCTTCCATAGCCAGCAATATATATATATATATATATATATATATATATATATATATATATATATATATTAATAGTGGAGATTCGCTTCCGGTTTTTGTCTGTAACAAAAATTACATCACTGCTTACGTCACATTACCCAAAATCGTCATAACATAGAATAAATACACTCAAAATTTGAACATGCAACATTAGACAGTCCTCATTGTTTTTTAAAACAAGTTTTAATAAATACATGACTGGTATTATATATCTATATATAGTTTGTTTTATTTTAATACATATTTCAAGTTTACATTTCAAATTGTTTTATTTTTTAATCCTTTAATGAATTTGATAATTTTACTTATTTAGGGTACAAACTCGCTGACATTGAATTTTTTACTCCCACCCCTTAGGCAATATGTTTCAAAAATCAATTTTTACACCACCCGGAGGGCGTTTTTTTATTTTGTACTAGTATATTTAATTTATTAAATGAAATTTATATTTAAATAAAATAAAATAAAATAAAATAAAAATTTATATTCAATAAAAAATTGAATACGCATCAAGAATAAATAAAACAAAACGTCTTCCGCATAAAATAACCCAACAAGGGTTGACATATCGTAAAATCCAACCAACCAGCCAACCAACCAAATTGTAGACCTTAACGTAAACTCAGAATCTACTGATAAATCCAGGAAAAAAGGTAACTGAAGAAATCGATCTTGAACTCAAAGAAATGTTAGCGGCTCTAAAAACCTCAGCAAATGAAAAAATTCTCCCCTTCCTCTCTATCTCTCTCCACCCTTAACTCTTTGTCTACTTTAAACCACTCACAGCGGTTCTCTCGTCACTACATACCACACCCAAGCAAAGTACAAAAACTGATAGTTAGTTCATTATAATTGAGCAGAAAGACTCAGATTACAACAATAATGGGACTTTATTTGAATAGAATGAGTTCTTGAATAGTGTAGGAGGTCGGTGTGAGCGGATTCCGACCCCATTGACAATATTTAATATGACGATGAATGAAAAGACACAAGACAGACAGAAAATGGAGTAATAACAAACACGTGGTATATAGATTAAAAAAAAAAGAAATTTATTCCGTGATCGTTGGTCAGCAGAAGACTTGACAAATCAGGAAAGGTGTTAATTACTCACAACCTGAAGATGAATGTCTCGTTTCTTGGTCGAAATAGCCGTCGGTTAGAATAGACAGTAGTCAGCAGAAGGTTGTGTTGGGTCAGTAAAATACGTTTATTCCTGAGTGAGGGAGTGTTGTAAGATTGGCAGGTTAAATCGAATGTTGAATCCTGTCGCTAGATGTTATCAGCATTTCTGGCGTCTATCTGTCGGGCAGCCAGTTCGTCGGAAGTTAAGTCGCGTCGGTAAGTTGGTGAAGCCACTGTTCATCAAAAGTCATCTGCTACGTGTTGCGGTAAGGTACCACTCTCGTGTTGGGTGAAAAGGCTGACTGCTACGTGCCAAGGAAAAGGTTCATCACGTTCGTTAGGGACAAAGTCGCCCACCGTGGTGGTGAGTGACACCTCTTCTACTGGGTTGAGTCTCTCCTGTTTACATATGATTGGTCTAGTTCCTGCTACCCGCATGGGTAAAGGCAGACTGACTAGTTAATTTGTATTCCGTTTATATATGTGACTACCGGCTCCACTTTGGTGTTTTTCTTTTTGGTGGTAATGATTTACGTCCCACCTGTAATTTCAAGGCGCGGGCACAAGGGTCAATTTCTTAAGTAAAGTTTAACAGGTTTGTATTCAGAGTTTTCCTTCTCCTATATTGGTTACCTAGCCATGGTTAAAGTGCCCAGTCTGCCCTGCTATTTGCCCATAGCTGGAGGGAGAATTGGATTCATACCTTTCCCAAGGATATTAGCGCCATGTGAAATGCAAACAACCTCGTCCAGGAATTGAGCTCGGGTCGACGTTCCATTTTCTACGACTATAACTGGCTACTGGTTACCTAGCCATGATTAAAGAGTCCAGTCTGTCCTTCTATTTACCCATAGCTGGAGGGAGAGTAGTTGGATGAATACCTTTCCTAAGTGTATTAGCACTATGTGAAATGCAGACAGCATCATCCAGGATTTGAACTTGAATCAACGAGTCCATTTTATATAACGCCATGCTCCTCCAAGAGGAATGGTAGATGGGCCCCACAGTCAATTGTAAGGGGTCAGCAGTAAAGGTGGGGATTTATGAATATCAAATTATTCTAAGTGCTAGATATTGTGGTGGTAGTTAAATTGGTAAACAAAAATACCTATATATAACTAAAGTAGGCGCGTGGTCTAATGGTTAGAGTCGTAGAAAATGGAATCGTCGACCCGAGTTCAATTCCTGGACGAAGCTGTTTGTATTTCACATGGCGCTAATATCCTTGGGAAAGGTATGACCATTATCATTTTGCAACACCCTCTGGTTAAAAATGAGACTGCCCAAATCGCTGAAGATGAAATGCAAAAATGTAAATCCTGATTATCTGGTGTTGGTTATCCGCTAAATTCTTATTTCTTATGAGTCTTGTCACCTTAGTTAAATAATGGAACATTTCATTTTTATTATAAAGAAAGAAAGGGAAGAAAAAGGACATACTACACAGAAAAATATATAAAAGAAATAAAGAGTAGGGTAAAAATAAAGAGAAGGGGTGAGTGTGTGGGAGCAATAATGCTGATCTGTTTCAATTAAACATAATGAAAAGATGAAAAGAAGGAAAGAAAGAAAAAAAAGAGTGAGAGAGAGTGAAATTAAGATCATTATACTTTTTACATATTGAACTATTTAACAATAACTCTTAAATAAACATATCAAATGTTGTAATAATTAAATTATCATTCTGTGGTATATCCAAATTATCATACTGTGGTATATCTACAGGTCCTGATTGTTATAGATTAATGTACAATTCACCAAAATGTTTGGGGTAGAAATATCTTGAGTTAAAAACATCCACAGCTGTAATGTCTGATCACTCATAGACATACATACATAAATCCACCTGCTCTCCCCCCAGCTATGGGTAAATAGCAGGGAAGACAAGGCTCTTTAAGCTTGATTAGGTAACCAGTCTAAGAGAAGGAAAACTTTAAATTCAAACTTGGTAAAATCCGCCTAAAAAATTGACCTTGTGTCACATCCAACTTGTGCGGATAGGTTGGTAAATATGTATATACATACAGGGTGGTCCGAAAATCTTGTCACCCCTAGTAAAATATAAGGTCTAATTAATCAACTACAATTACAATGGAAACGAAATAAAAAATTATATTATTATATATTATAATTACTGATATTATATACCATATTATCAAAACAAAAATAATGAAAGTTAAAACAATATGTAAGTGGGTGACAAGACTTTCGGACCACTTCGTAGATTAATGTACAGCATGGTCGGAAAGTCTTGTCACGCCTACATATTGCTTTTTTTAGAGGTAAAATAATTCCATAACTTATATATTATATTATTAAAACAAAAAATAATGAAAGATAAAACCATATGTAGGGGTGACAAAACTTTCAGACCACCTGGTAGATTAATGTACAGTATGGTCCGAATGTTTTGTCACCCCTACGTATTTTGGGGTGGTAACAAGACTTTTGGACCACACTGTATATACATGCATGCTTACATACACACATGCATGCACACTTACACACAGAAATGCATGCATACATACACATATACATGCATAAAGTCATACATACACACACAATTCCATATTATATTTCGTAAATTACAGAAGTTGACAAATAAAAAATAGGTCATTATGACCTATAATAATTTTAATTTTATTTTTCACAATTATTTTTGTAATTTATAAACAATTCTTGATAAATTTAAATTTAAAAAAAAAATGAACTTATAAAATTTATTCATTTTTTTTTTCATTCTTTATTCTAAAATTCATTCTATAATCTATTTTCTTTTATATTTACAAATAATCGGGAGGATGGTCCGAAAGTCTTGTCACCATCTTCAGAGAAGTTAAATAATTACATAATACTATCTGAAACTGTAGAAAATTATTTAATTTTTGAATATTCTTTTTAAAAAGGTAAATAATTACATGACTTACAAATTGTATTATTGAAATAAGAATTATAAAATTTAAAACAATATGTGAGGGTGACAAGATTTTTGGACTACCCTGTACTGCTTTTAATATTTAAAGTGAAGGTACATTTTTTTTATGTATAGGGTAGTCCAAAAGTAAAATAAATACATAATACAATCTCAGATTCTAGAAAAATGATTTAATTTTCAAAGTTTTATTCAAGAGGTAAAATGCTTTCAAAAGATAATGAAATTTAAAACAATTATGCAAGGTCAGAAGTACTCTGTACAATCCGAAATTTTAGAAAATTATTTGATTTTTAAAGATTTTCTTAAAAATGTATTATTACTTAACTTATATATCATATCATAAAAAACGAATAAAATGAAAGTTAAAAAATAAGTAGGGGTGATAAGACTTTCATATTTTGAATGCAGTATTTGATGAATTCAACTCTAATTTTTTAAAAATAGTTTGTTAAAAGAAAGATTTTGAGAAAAAATTTAATAAATTGCTATATCTATTTTACAAAATACTAGCTGGATCTGAAGAAATACCTCAGTATGAGAATTTAATTATTACAACATTTGATATGCTTACTTAAGAGCTATTGCCAAATAGTTCAATATGTAAATAGTATAATAATCTTGATTTAACTCTCTCTCTCTCTTTCTCTCTCTCGCCCTCTTTTTTTCTATCTGTCCTTCTTTTCATTACATTCAATTTAAACAGATTAGCATTATAGCTTCTGCGCACTCACCCCTTTCTCAATTTTTCCCTTACTCTCTTTTTCTCTTTCTTTCTTTCTTATTATATTTTTTCTGTGTAGCATCCTTTTCTTCCCTTTCTTTCTTTATAATAAAAACAGAATTGTCCTTTATTTAGCTGAGGTGATGACACTCATTTGAAATAAGAATTTGGCAGATAAGCAGCATCAGATAATCAGCATTTATACATTTTTGAATTTCGTCTTGGCTGATTTGGATGGTCTCATTTTTAACCAGAGGGTATTGCAAGGTGATAACAGTTGTTCTTTTAAGGAACACAAGTATTAATATATTGTTGTTGTTGTTGTTGGAACTTTCCCGTCCACTAAGGATGATGGCGTAGTGTCCAGAAAAAAAAAAATGAATAAATTTAAAAAGGTATTTTCTGCGTTATTCGGACTATTGTCCACATCTTCATTGTTATTTGCACAACGTTTCGGCCGATATGCCCTCAGGCCTTCTTCAGGTATTTCTTGTCGGAAGATTCCCGAGTCTGACAAGAAATACCTGAAGAAGGCCGGAGGGCATATCAGCCGAAACGTTATATAAATAACAATGAAGATGGGGACAATAGTCCGAATAACGCAGAAAATACTAATCATCAAGCCTCATCTCAAACATTCAGAGAAATAGTAAAATTTAAAAAAAAAAAAAAAAAAAAATAAATTTAAAAAAAAAATGAAAAATAAAAATTTATCTGTATCTGCACATGTGACTCTGCAGACCAATTCTTGAGTGATAGTCTTTGGTGCACTGAATGCACACAAACTGATGATTTCTTGGGCTACTGGCTTTTCTCGCTCTTTCTGGCTCTCTTTTCTGTCAAGGCTACTCTCCTCTCTGCCTCAACCCACTCCGTGCCTTGCTTAACGAGGCGCCAGACCACTCTATTTTTTGCATCTAACTCCCAGATGTTTGTGTCAATATAGCATATCCTCATAACTCTCCTGCAGACATCTTTAAATCATTAATATGTAGATCTGATTTTTATATGTTGGCATGAATTCAATAATATATTCAAGAAGAGGAGCACTTCGTGTAAAGGTTATAATCTTTCAAAATGAAACTGGCAACTTGAATTTAAATCCTGCACAGGGCTGTTTATGTTTCTCTTTGTGTTATGCCCTCGAGAAAATCATGAATAGGTAAAATGCAATGGGTAAAAATGAGGTGAGGAGAGGAGATGGACACACAAGGTGAAAAGAGAATGTCAAGAGATGTTAACATACGAGGTAAATTCAACAATGGTTTATTACGAACTGATTTAATTTTTACAAGGGTTAAAAAAGCGGGAGCAAACCTTGGGCAGAAGTGGGCGGAGTCTGAGCTCCTGCTGATGTCACATCAAATATTTTTATTAATAGAAATATAAACTTATAAAAATGTTAACACACTACATCACCCCCTTCCCAGCTATGGTTTGTTGCTATGGTTTGTTGGTTTTTATGGCATATTAACCCTTTTTGGCTTATTTTATGCTGAAGATGTTCTGTTTTATTCATTCTTGATGGGTGTTTTTTAAAACTCAATTTTTTAAAACTCAATTTTTTAAAACTCAATTTAAAAAAAAACTCAATTTTGTAAAAACTCAATTTTTTTAAAACTCTTTTTTTTAAACTCAATTTTTTAAAACTCAATTTTTTAAACTCAATTTTTTTAAAACTCAATTTTTTTTAAACTCTTTTTTTTAAAATTTTTTTAAACTCAATTTTTTAAACTCAATTTTTAAAAACTCAATTTTTTTAAAACGCAATTTTTTAAAACTCAATTTTTTTTTTTTAAAAACTCAATTTTTTTAAAAACTCAATTTTTTTAACTCAATTTTTTTAAAAAAAAAACTCAATTTTTTTAAAACGCAATTTTTTTAAAACTCAATTTTTAAAAACTCAATTTTTTAAAACTCAATTTTTAAAAAACTCAATTTTTTTTAAAAATTTTTTAAAAAACTCAATTTTTTAAAACGCAATTTTTTTAAAACTCAATTTTTTAAAACTCAATTTTTTAAAAACTTTTAAAAAACTCATTTTTTCTAAAATCCATTTAATCCAATTTTTTAAAACTCAATTTTTTTTAAAACTCAATTTTTTAAAAACTCAATTTTTTTAACTCAATTTTTTAAAAACTCAATTTTTTAAAACTCAATTTTTTAAAACGCAATTTTTTTAAAACTCAATTTTTTAAAACTCAATTTTTTAAAAACTCAATTTTTTAAAACTCAATTTTTTAAAACACTTTTAAAAACTCATTTTGTTCTATTTAATCCATAGACGGGACCCTAACAGGTACTATTACTACAAGTCAGAGGGCACAGGACAATAAGATCCTCAGCCCCTACGTTCTAGCACATATGTGACAAAAAGGGTTGGAGGTTTGCCATAAGGGCAATAGGGTTTGGGAAAATCATATAGGTGCTAAAGCTTTACATGACCAGCCGATTGATTGGAGGGGGGCCTCTCTGACTGCCTGTCTAGTTTAAGTAAAGAGGAAAGTGGAGTGTTGCCAGCAGGTAGCCCCCATTAGCGGGGGCGGGGGTGTCTTTCTGCAGAAGTGCAGTTGGGGTATTTGAAAACCCCAGCTGACAGGGCTGGTGATGAAGGGGTACTCCACACTCGTCAGCGCACAGAAATTGAAACTTCTTTATTAGATGCAGTTTAACATCATACTCGGGACACTCTCATCTAAGGTTTAAATGGTACTAATACTGTTCTTCTACAAGGATGTCTTTAGTATTAAATAACCCACAAAGGTTGATATGCCATTAAACAAAGAAACCAAAATCAATCCTAATCCATCTGTATCCCCCCACCCAGCAATTGATAAATTGTAGTTCATTCAGCCTTGATTAGGCAACCAGTATAGGAGAAGGAAAACTATGAATTTAAACTAGTTTTACTTGTGGGGATTAAAATAAAATTAAAATAAATTAAAATGAAAAAAAAAAAAACTCCCATGATCCTTCACCGGATCATGATCCTTCACTGCACATGTGCAGGAAAAAGGTCCCACTTCCGACTCAAAGAGAATCTCTCGGCCATTCAGACTTAGGCCTTGTCTGGGACAAAACACCACTACTGGCCAGGGAGAAATTTCCTTGCCACTTGGTGGCTATGACCCGTGAATAAAGCCTAAAATCATAAAACCACCTTCTGTCTTTGTCTTGTTCTTTTTATTTCCTTGAATTCCTTCCTTCCTTTTCAGTGCAACCACCAAATAAAATGGGGGTGTAAGATTCAAAGTTAATAATTGAACAACAGCTCCGACACGTTGTGAGACAAAACATTTAATAGGTGTACAGCCCATGGTAACGATAAGATACAAAAGTACATAGATACATAAGATACAAATAAGATATAAGAGTAGAGATAAAAGGACACATTCATGAATGGTAAATACAAGATACAATATTTGGGTATAAATGAGATACCCTAATGTACACAAAATATAAATGTTACAGACATGGAACTAAAGGATAGTTCATGCTGTATAAAAGACTTACAGAAATGTAAGGGGGGGCAAAGCCCCACCGAGAAGGGGGTAGACAAAAGTCTAACCCATGTGTTCATTCAGAGGCAGTAAGGAAGGAGAGAGAGAAACATTTGAATTAGCCGCTTATATACCATAGGTCCCCTGGTGGCCACAAACGGCAACACAGCGGGAAGATAACTCTTCCAGACAAAGGGAAGATAATCCCCTACAGGGGTAAAAGCAAAACCCTAAGAACACGCACAAAGAATAACAACAGTTACCTTTTAAACATGTAATAAGATAATAAGAAGGTGTTGAGTTGACTCCAACTGAGAAAGAAAGGTTAGTGTTAAAAATTCAAGTCAGCATCAAGTTACTTAGAGAGAAAGAGAGAGATATATAGCTTATAATACCTTCAGCAGTAGGGAAATATTTCTTAAAACGAGAAGCGTGGAGTATTCAGACATGTTTGTTCTTTCTCTGCTGTTCATCAAAAAACCTTTGTTTATATAGGATTTATGTAGGCTCAAAATAGTTTGTTTTTTTAAAACTTATTTTTAGGCGTGAACGCCCCTGATTGATTGAAAATTACCGTTTTAATATTTTTATTTTTCTCTCTTTACCTGTGCCGAACCTCGTGCGCAAAGTGTTTATTTTCGTCATTCCATTTCTGCTTTCAAAGCATTATCTTCCGGTTCATCACAGAAACAAATCTGCTATCATATTAGTTTTGTGCTATTTAAACTTGATTGTTTAAGTGGAGCAATCTTCGAGCAGCGAAAGGTTTTGAAAATGTTGTTATATACACAAATATAGATATCTCCCGATTCACAAAATTCACCAAAACGTACACACACCACAAAACACAAGATAACCGGATGTAGTCAGAGACATGGCTTTTAACCAAATGAAAAAAAATTGTCTATGCGCAGGTGGATCGATGCATAAGGAAATCTTAGAAAATAAAATTGTAAATAAAATCAGAATTTGCATTTTTTGTCCAACATTCCCGGTAAAAATAAAAAAAAATGTTTGAGTTGATCTGATATCAGCAAGCAATGGAGTATTTAAACACATCTTTGATGGACCGCTAGGCAGAGATACCATAGTGGCGACACTGTTGAGATTACAAGGGCAAAAGCCGGATGCGAAATGCTACACCCAAGACAGCCGACCTCAATCCCTCACCTCCCCTCCCAACCTCCTGACCTGATCGATCAGCAAAGTCATAAAGGAGCAAATAAATATCAAATTGTCTATCATCAATTTACCAAATTGACTCCAATCAACTCAGTTGCCAGCTATCATCCGTCAACCTTTACCAACCAACATCAGATTTTCTGACCACACTATTCCAACACTTCAACTGACTCAACCACCAACATCAGATTTTCTGACCACACTATTCCAACACTTCAACTGACTCAACCACCAACATCAGATTTTCTGACCACACTATTCCAACACTTCAACTGACTCAACCACCAACATCAGATTTTCTGACCACACTATTCCAACACTTCAACTGACTCAACCACCAACATCAGATTTTCTGACCACACTATTCCAACACTTCAACTGATGTGACCACTAAACATCAGATTCTCTGACCACACTACTGCCAACAACTGACCATGAGCATCAGATTCTCTACATACATTATTACCCACACAACATCCAACATCCTGACCGCAAAACATCAGATTTTCTGCCCACATATAACCAACATCTGACCACTAACATTAGGCTTTCTGCCTACATGACCACCTCCACTACAACTGACTCGACCACCGAACATCAGGGTTTCTGCAGACATTACTATTCACATCACAACCTTACAACCTTTTCATGTTTTTTGTTAATACAATTGATGAAACTTAAAATCTGTGTTTGTTTTTCCTTTGCCACCATACGCTTGCTAGTAACCCTATTTACAACAATGTGAAAGATATGGTCAAAGTGATTGTGTGTTTGTCTAACTGTATCCATATATCATTTGGTTGTTTACATGTATGATGTATAAGCGCGGATGCACCTGTTCTGTGTGTATATATATATATATATTGTAAACACGGTTTGTTTTAGAATGGCTTTTTGCCGATATTTTTTTGGAGAATAAGTGCTTAATTGGAGTCGTACCTAATTTTGAAAATTAATTAATTAATAATGAATTAGGCGGGAATACCTATTAAATGTATGGCTAAACAAATCGAGAAAAATCAATCTCTGTATGTACATTTCGGCCTATTAGGCCTCATCAGCAGAGCTATAGATAGGAAGGCCGCCCTGTGCGTGATTTGAAACCGGACTGCCAAGCTGACAGAGAGAGAGTTTTATAATTTGCTTGAAGCATTGTGTATATATTGGTTAGGAGGTTGATTTATAAGGCTATCACAATGCAGATGTAAAGAGAAAAATAATAATAATACGGTAAACCACTAACGAACTGCCCCATCCGCGACACAGGTATGTGCCATAAAGTGAATGTGGTATACCGCACACAATGTAATATATGTAACCAATTTTACATTATTATTATTATTATTATTATTATTATTATTATTATTATTATTATTATTTACTCCTTTTGAGTTTTCACATCAGCATTAGCTGATGGCCTTTCACTGGAGTCTGAGTGACAGCAAGTCTCCTCAGGTCTCCAGGACTCTTCTGAGTATTCTGGCAGATTGTAGTAGTGCAGTGTTTTAAATGGTTTCAATCCTTCCTCTGATATCTAAACTTTCCAGACCTTTTTCCAATCCTTTTGGGACTGTTCCAAGTGCACCAATTACAATTGGTATCACTTTCACTTTCATATTCCATAACTTTTTCAGTTCTCTGGCAAGGTCTAGATATTTGTCCATTTTTTCATTTTCCTTTAGCTTCACCCTGTGATCTGCTGGCACTGCAAAATCCACCAGTTGACAAGTTCTTTCTTTTTTGTTTATCAATACTAGATCTGGTCTTCTTGCTGGGATAAGGTGATCCGTTTTTATTTCAAAGTCCCAGAGAATTTTATGCATTTCGTTCTCAAGAACAGATTCTGGTTTATGCATATACCATTTTGTTGTATGGTCAGAATTTAATTGTTTGCATAATTCCCAGTGGATCACCTTCCCAACCCAGTCGTGTCTAGTTTTGTATTCTCGTTGTGCTAGTTTGCTACATTCGCAGAGTATATGGTTTACAGTTTCATCTCTATTACCGCAAAGTCTACATTTACTATTTTGTTGGGTCTTATCAATTTTCGCTTTGACATAATTTGTCCTTATGGCATTATTTTGTGTAGCAATTATAAGTGATTCAGTTTCTCTTTTGAGGTTTCCCTTTCTTAACCATGCCCAAGTCTTTTTATGTGCAACCTCTTCTATTTGTTGTTTGAAGTATCCATATAGTTGTTTTTCTTCCCATTTTTGTTTTTTAGTCTTTGTTATTTTTCTGTTTGTCCATCTGTCACTCCTACTATTGTTGGCCACCATAAGTAGTTTGTCTTTGCTCTTTCTTGTATAATCTTCAAGTTGTTGGATTGTGGTTTCTACGCATTCCTCTATGTTGGCAAGACCTCTTCCCCTTCCTTTCTTGACACATATAATCTATCTCTATCATCTTTAGGGTGGAGAGCCTTGTGCATTGTCATTAATTTTCTCATCCTTTGGTCAATCTGTCTGAGTTCTTCTTTTGTCCATTTTAAGAATGGTCCTGAGTATCTTATAATGGGGACAGCCCAGGTATTAATTCCTTTAATCAGATTTCTGTTGTTGAGTTTGGTTTCTAGAAGTTTTCTAGTTCTCCTGAGATATACTTTTTTAACTTTTCCTTTCATTTCTGTTTGCATGATATTATCCGCTTCTAAAATTCCTAAGTATTTGTAGCTTCCATTTTCATCAAGTGATTTGATAGTTTCCTGATTTGGCAGTTGTATTCCACGCATTAGTTTTCTTTCACCCCGTTTTATTACAAGCATAGCACATTTTTCAATTCCAAATTCCATCCCTATATCCTGGCTATATATTCTAATAGTTTGTATTAGGCTCTCCAATTCTTTTTCATTTTTTGCAAAAAATTTTATGTCATCCATGTACATAAGGTGGTTTATCTTTTCTTCTGAGTTAGAGAATTTGTATCCCCCTGTACATTTTTTAAGTATATGACTGAGCGGCATCATTGCTATAATAAAGAGTAGTGGTGATAATGAGTCTCCTTGGAAGATACCTCTTTGGATTTTTACGTCTGCCAGGGATTGTTTTCCAGCTTTTAATTGAACTCGCCAGTTTTCCATGGCTTTTTTAATGAAGTTTATGATGTTGTTAGAAATTTTGTACATTTTTAGACATTCTAAAATCCAAGTATGTGGGACTATGTCATAGGCTTTTCTGTAATCAATCCAGGCCATTGCAATATTTTTCCATCTATTTTTTACTTCTTTAAGAATGTATTGGTCTATATAAAGTAAATCATGAGTTCCTCTTTTTCCCTTGCGACATACTTTCTGTTCTTCTGGGAGAAGTTTCCGCCAATTGAGTGAAAAGTATATTTCTTCTTTTATAACAGCAGTTAGAATTTTCCACATCATGGGTAGACAAGTTATTGGTCTATAATTGCTAGGGACGTTTCCTTTTTGTGGGTCTTTCTGTATTAGTGTAGTTATTCCTTTTGTCATCCATTCGGGTACTTCCGTTTCTTGTAGGCATCTGTTCAGTTGCTGGGCCATTTTTTGTGGATAGATGTAAATTTTTTGAACCAGAATCCATGTATGCCATCATGGCCTGGTGTTTTCCAATTTGTTACCTTCTTGAGTATTGATTTAAGTGTAATTACATGAATACTGGCTACAGGTCCTTCCTCCATTTCCACCAGTTCATTCTTGATATCACTTATCCATTTTGACTGCTGATTATGTTCTTTCTGCATCCATATATCACTCCAAAACTTTTCTGCTTCTGTTGCATTTGGGTGTTCACTAATGTTTGCTTTTGCTCCATTTATTAAAATCTCTTTTCATTGTTTTGGAAGGTCCTATTTTGTTTGTACTGTTTAGTTCTTTCTCGATACCTTTTGAGTCTTCCTTCTATAGCCATTATTATTATTATTATTATTATTATTATTATTATTATTTTTTTTTTTTTTCTTTACACCTGCATTGTGATAGCCTTCAAAATCAACCTCCAAACCAATATATACTCAATGCTTCAAGCAAATTATAAAACTCTATATATATATATATAATATATATAATATATATATATATATATATATATATATATATATATATATATATATAAGTTTTGGATACCTCTCATGTATATATATATATATATATATATATATATGAGAGGTATCCAAAACTTGGTAGTGAGGGATGATTCTATATGTGATTATATATACTCAATGCTTCAAGCAAATTATAAAACTCTCTCTTATATATATATATATATATATATATATATATATATATATATATATATATATATATATATATATATATATATATATATATATACATGAGAGGTATCCAAAACTTGGTAGTGAGGGATGATTCTATATGTGATTTCTAAGATACACTGTATTATAATTGTATGATCCAGTATGTATAAATACAGTGAATCTTTAAATCACTAAAGAGAGCTCAATGTATAATAAACTTTTTAGAATATATACAGAGCAATATTTATCATAGAAAGGAAGGAAAAACTCAACACCGTAATTCTATAATAAATTTATTTCGACCAAAAAAGGGGCCTATATAAATCTAAGTTGATTTAATATAGCTCCCCAAAATCCAGTCTCATCAGATGGGAGAATCAAGTTATCTGAATTGCAAAATCTTTTACTTCTCAAAAAATAAAATAAAAAATAAAAAAGTAAAAAAATAAAAAAGTAAAAAAATAAATTAAAAAATAAAAGAATATTTTTTATAGATTGTAAGACTGTCACCATGGTGACAGTCACCATGGTGACAGGAAGTCAAATGAGAAAAAAGAATACACTTTGATTTCTGGTTTCTTGGGTGAATGGTAGTCAGACAAAATTAAACTATGAATTAAACTATTGAATGAATCTGAACAAGTATAGAGAAGAATAAAACAAAAAATTATATAAAAAATAATAAAATATAAATAGAGAAATATATAAAAAAAATTATATTTAAACCATAGAATTATTCTATGGTTTAAATATATATATTTTTTATATTATATTTAGATAATATAATGTTGTATAAATACACTATTGATAAAAAATAAAATAAAAATAAAATATATACACACAAATATATACATATAGATATATAGCTATATATACACCCATAAATGTACATACATAAATACACATACATAAAAATAAAAAATAAAATATAAAAATTAGAAATTAAAAAAATAATAAATAACATTTGTCTGACTACCATTCACCCAAGAAGCCAGAAATCAAAGTGTATCCTTTTTTCTCATTTAACTTCCTGTCACCATGGTGACTGTCACCATGGTGACAGTCTTACAATCTATAAAAACATTTTTTATTTTTTTAAATCTATTTTTTTACTTTTTTATTCTATTTTAATTTTATTTTTGAGAAGTAAAATTTTTCTATTTATTAAAAAATAAATTTAAAAAAAAAATTGTTTATACATTGTAAGACTGTCACCATGGTGACAGGAAGTTAAATGAGAAAAAAAAGGATACACTTTGATTTCTGGTTTCTTGGGGTGAATGGTAGTCAGACAAAATTAAACTATGAATTAAACTATTGAATGAATCTGAACAAGATATAGAGAAGAAAACAAAAAATTATATAAAAAATAATAAAATATAAATAGAGAAATATATTTAAAAAAATTATATTTAAACCATAGAATATATTAGATAATATAATGTTGTAAATATACTATTGATAAACATGAAAATAAAAAAAAAATAAAATTAAAATAAAAAATAAAATATATACACACAAATATATACATATAGAGATATAGCTATATATACACTCATAAATGTACATACATAAATACACATACACATACATAAAAAATAAAATATAAAAAAAAATAAAAAGTAAAAAATATAATAAATAATAAATGATAAATAATAAAATTATAATAAAAAAAGTAGAATACATTAATATAAATCAATTAGTAATTGATTTAAATGCAATATTTTTTTGTGATTTATATAGTTGATACCTTATGTATTTGTTTTTTATATGGAAGACAATTTATTAAGACCATGAAGATATTTCTGGACTGTATACAATATTAACGCATATGGATAATATGTAATAATTTATTAAACCCATGTAATGTACTACAATATTAAAACTTGTGGCGTTTGAATTATTTGTCTGTGACATAATATTTTAACATTAACGTTATAATTATAATAATGAGAGGCTAATCTTACTATGGTTATTTGTAATGCAATTTGATATAATATATAATAATGATAATAATAACAATGATAATAATGACAATAATTTACAACTGGCCAAGGATGGCGGTCAGAAACTTAATAATTGCACATTGCATTGTCATAGTATAATGGTTAGCAAGCTAGTCTTGCAAGTTTCTTACTTCTGAAAAGTAAGTTTGGTCCTCACTGGATGCCCCATACTTGTGACCTTGTGTCACATCCTATCCAAGGTGAAAAAGTTGGGTAAATACTTAGGACATACCATCGTGGTGTGATAGTTAGCAAGCTAGTCTCACAAATCTGTTACTACTGAAAAGTGAGTTTGATCCTCACTGGATGCCCCATACTTGTGACCTTGTGTCACATCCAATCTATCGTAGAGATTAGAATAAGATTAGAATAGAATAAAAGGAAAAAATAACAATCTCCCAGGAACCCTCAGACAGGAAGGACCCTTTGGGCATGTGCAGAGAAAAAGGTCCCTTTTACCACCAAAAAGAAGATCTCTTGGCCATTCCAGCACATACCTTACAGGGAACAGATGCTCAGGAAGAAATTTCCACTCCACGAAACAGCCATGAACCTAGAAATAAAGTCTGAAACTTAAAAGTATCTTTTGTCTTTGTTTCTTCAATTCTGCTTCAGCTCAATAATCACAAGAAGGAAGAACCACATATGTATATATAATGAGGTTTAAGGTAAGAAAACAGCAAACACGCACAAACCCAAAACGTCAAAATCCACATAAAACCACCCCTTACCTACCCGATAGCGGAGTGGCCTAATATCAGTATCAGTTGGACAGCAAGGGAGTCTATACCCTTTTCGCTAGCACTAGACCAGGCGGACTGGGTTGTTTTTGCTGAGGTGTAGTGCCACACCTACTGTCAGCTCCCAACTTTATCACACAGATCAGATTACCCAATCAGTGCTACTCATGCGCTCAGTTGATGAGGGCTGGTATTGAACACCTTACCACATAAATATTTAAATCATAGTTGAGGGATGTGTGGGTTCATACCTTTCCCAAGGGTATTATGATAAAGAATAAGGTTTGGTTTCTTTGTTTAATGGCATATCAACCTGTATATCAATACTGTATGGTAAATAATTTTTTAAAATATTATAATTCTTGTTTTTTTTTCCTTTTTTCAATAGCTCTTTTTTGCTTTCTGTTTTTTTAAAAAAAAATGAGTCATTTGCCTTTTCTTTTTTTTTTTTTTAAATGTGTAGGTTTGGTTTGGTTTATATTTTGGTGTGTTATTTAATGCCAAAGCCATCCTTGTAAAAGAACAGTAGTGTTACTGTTTAAATCATAGTTAAGGGATATGTGGGTTCATACCTTTCCCAAGGGTATTATGATAAAGAATAAGTTTTGGTTTCTTTGTTTAATGGCATATCAACCTTTGTGTGTTATTCAATGCTAGAGTCATCCTTGTAAACGAACAGTAGAGGTACTATTTAACCCATAATTTGGGGGACAAGGTGGTTCATACCTTTCCCAAGAGTATTAATCTGAAAGTGATTGTTATAGTGTGACTGGAGTTTTAACCTACTCACTATGATGTAGCAGTCCAATACATTAGCCCCCCCCCATGCAATATTGACCCCCCAAAAAATGTCTAGTTAAGATCTGTCAAACTATTTACTTGAATTTGATTTTGTTACATAATTGTTGGTATCCTAACACTTATGTACAGTTAGTGTAGAAACCAAAATGGCTGAATGAGTACAGCTGGCGGCCTTGAAGGATTGAGTGACAAGTCTTGATCTCATCCTGATTCCTTTTCCGGTGGATACCGTGAGAATCGGTGGAGAAGGCCCTCTTTAGGTTTAGATTAGAAAGAGTTAGTTAGAGTATCGGCCGAACCATGGAGGAGGTAAGTCGCGTTAAGCGTGCTGCTGACTCAATATGCGCAGTAGTCTGGTGGGGATTTCGGAATAAAATATGATATAAATAAAATCGAAGTCTTGGGTCATTTATCCAAAAACTACCAATGACCCAGGGCTTATGATAGACGAGAAATCCCCAATGGAAGACCAGACACGAAATCTCCCAGACAAGTTCCAGACACTAGAAGAGAATATACAGCTACATCTTATTATAATGGAGATTGTGTGTTTTCTGTCTAAATCACTACTCAAGTCACAATTCACTTAGTTATTGACGTCACATTCACTATGAATTTATCCTTATTTTTACCTCAATTATTAATAAAATCATTTCACATTATTAATACTGTTGACCATATCTACATACTAAAAACATGCAATTGTATTTATATATACAACAAAATAGCGGTTTACAATGTGACCGGGAAGGCTAATTTGCATATTGATATTAAAAATGTAATTTTAATAAATATATGCTTAGTATTATTGATTTCTAACTGTTTGGCTTTATTTTAATGAATATAAGCAAAAATCTCTTCAATGAATCTTAAATGAAATCCATTAACAAGAAAAGATAACTGTACTTTTATTCTTTACTTCCTATTTTAACTAAATACTTAAATTAGAAAAATAACAATGAAAGACGAGAGTGATGGAAGAGTAAATTTCAGTTGTTCTATTTTTCGATTATATCCCCCTTTGTTTCAAATCTTTTTATCTGCATTCTTATTTAGTTTCATTAGCGTTTCTAATTTAATACGATATTTCATTACATTAAAACTTAAATACTTGCACCCTACGGAGGGTGCATATATTTGCTAGTAAGAATAAAGACGATAAGAAGAAGAAGAATACAGAGAGTATACAACATATACGTTTATTAGTATACAACAATTTAATGATAAATTAAAAAAAAATTCATTGAATTTAAAAAGAATCCAGATTCATTTCTATTCCCATAAAAATATTTTTTTACCAACAAATCAAATCAAATGAATAAATAAGATAAAATAGAATAAAATAAATTAATATGTGATTAGAATAAAAATGAATTAAATAAAATAGATTATATGTAATTAGGGGCCGGGTTAGCTCAGTCGGTAGAGCGTTCGGCTAGAAACCACAAGGTTCCTAGTTTAGTACCGGTCCTCGCCAACTCAGCATATGAGTAACACAGGGATCTGTGTGGTAAAGTAAGGAGCTGATGGTAGGTGTGGCGCTCCACCTCAGATGCTAAAAAACAATCTCCTTGGTCTGTGGAAAAATTTATTTATTTTTCATTTTAAATTTGTTTTTATTTTTATTTCTTATTTTTCTATTTATTTATTTATTTATTTTTTTATTTTTATTTTTTATGGGAGAAGCTCTTTGATCAGTCTGGTTTTATCCTGAAAGTGTCTGACATTTTTAACTTATATAAAAATGAAATTCAGAACTTAAATCTGAAATGAAATAATATCATAGCATAATTTGGTTATTTTGTTTAATGGCATATCAACACTAGTGGGCTATTTAATGCCAAATCTTGTTTCTTGTATATATGATTTGTAAGCAAATAATTTGTAGCTAAATATTTTTTATTTGGTTCAGGTTTATAAACTGATAGAAATAATTTTCATTAACTTCATGTATATTATCGGAAATTGGGTTATCTGCCCGCACCGGAAGCCCGGACAATAGAGGACAGGGGTAAGAACCCTGACTCGAGAGAACAGGCCCGACATGCAAAGGGTGCAGTACTAGCTGAAACTAGCAGAACAACAGAAACACAGCGATTTTACCGGACAACGTAGAGACATTGCAAAGATTAA